>WSXT02050143.1:0-13002 GCA_011762715.2 Neuroterus valhalla
TTTCCTCTCAATCACGTAAATCCTGTCCAATCTTAAGCGTTGGCAGTCGTAATAGCTCAACCTTTGTAAAACTTCTCCTAAGCCAATCCAATTGTAGCCGATGTCTTACATTTTTGATTCAATACAGCTGTAAGGAAAAATGAATCATTTTCAATTAGGCAACACGATGTGCTACGTTTTTAATGTAATTCAAGAAGGAAGCTCGCGTATCTCCTCTCATAGTATCGCGAACGCAGATGTTTTTAAGAATAAGTTTATCGTTTTATCGTCGAGCCGTATATTTCATTACGACTTTTTCTTTGAGTTTTGGTAAGATTCTGATCTATAATTTTCCATTCCCATCCTACCAGACAGCAACTGATTCATTTATAGACATCTGTAATTGATGCTGATATGTAGCCATTCCTCCAATTTCCAAATTGAATTTCACAAGCTGAAAGGGAAATTTTTTTCATGTAAGCCAGTTGGAAACATTAGATGAAATTCCGAATAAACTGTGCATCATGTACTCGTTCAACATTGCAATATTAACCTCTGCCATTCGCTTAAGAGCGCGACACCTTGTTATTCTCATGCCGGTCGCAAAACGGATCTCTCTCCTTCAAGAGGTTACGGGGCCTACTTGAATTACTAAATTTCTTTAGAAAAAGAAAAACGTGAAGCATGAACCGTATTGTGAAAAATCATTTTGACTAGCAATTTTTTTACAATGAAAATATACCTCTATGTTTAGGTTGTGTCAAACTCATAATTTTTTATTTTTCTAAATGAGAAAGGCACTAAATTTGTGTTATCAAAGACTGGCTACAATGTTGTTCTTAAAATTTTTACATTGTCGTCGTCGTCGTCGTTGTCGTCTGTACACTTCATAACTTTTGTAAGACTGATCAGATCGGATTGCACTTTGGCACACATTTCAAGGAAACAAAAAGACAGGTCAAGTTCATTAACCAGCTATTTTTGATTAAATATCGAAGAGGGAGAACATTTTGAGAATTTTTTTGGACTCTTTTTTTCAAGATTCAAAAATTCTAAGTACCATTTCTTATAGCACGTAAAAAGTAAAACAATCTATCCCCATGATTTTTTTTATAAAAACCAAATTGTCAGAGTTGTGGCATTTTCGCATTTAAAAAGAAGTCAGAAAGAAAAGAAGCTTTCTTCTAGGGAGCAGTACAAGATCGTTAATACAACTTTTCGAATTTTCTTGAAGAATCGAAAATTCCCATTTTTACCACACAAAAAAAACATAAAAAATAATGTCTGAACTCGATTCTTTCGAATGGATAATCATATTCTATCGCACTTTCTCACACGTTCCCAGGGATTAAAAAGAAAGGTCAAGTTCGTTAACCAGCCTTTTTCGATCAACGATTATGGTTGAAGCCATGAAAATAAAATACTCGAAAATCAAAATCTTCATTTTGTGAACAGTCTTCGGGAGATACGGAAAAAAGTTAAAGTTCTAAAATTTTCCATCTAAAACATTTCCACAAGTTTGTTCTGAATAATTTTCCGACAGGGCATGTAGTTTTTATTTTTTCTGCGAGAATAGTCTAGAAATAAGAAATTCCAGTTTAAGAACAAAATTGTTCTTTGAAAGAACATCTTCAAATTTTGTTAATTTTTTTTCATGATATGCATAGTTTTGGTATTATTCCAAAAAAACAATATTTCAAATAAGAGTCAAGTTTCTAGCAAAACTCTTCGAGATACAAATGAAAGTATGAAGCGAAAAACTGTTCTATTTTATGAGATGCGTTGTTTTTTTCTGCGATTATATTAATATAAGGAATAGACTAACTGAATAAAAAAAAAGGTACGAGGTATAGAAATCAATATTATGTACATTTGATGCATTGAAGTTGGAGGTAATATAAAAAAGTTCGAATTTGGATGGATTTTGATCGAGTGCGCAGCAAGAGACACACGATGAGAATGTATTCGTTAAAGCCGGAGAAGCTGTAACGAAAGAGAATTCACAGTCATCAAATACAGCAGCCGACATTCTATTTTTTAGTTTCAAAAACTCTATACACAATTGTGGGGTAGTACAAAGACCGAGCGCGGAGCGCGAGGTACATTCATTATCAAGCGCGATGCGCGAGCTCCGAAAGACGCGCGATGCGAATGTGCCCGCGCAGCGGGTTGATGTTTAGCTACGTATTCACACTTAGTTCCATTATATTCACAAAATTTAAGGTTAAGAGCGTTCTCTTAATTCTATTTTGTAATTGTCATGATATAACAGACTTAAAAAATAGAAGAAGTTCTACAAAAACAAATCATTTCTATTTAAAATTAGATTGTTCTCATACGTAAGCTATATGGTATGACCTAATAATTGTATGTAGCGCGTTATGGTCGTCATTAGTCAAATAATAATTCTTTTAATTACAAAATAGCTCTGATACACCACTCACCTTGTCAGATGTGAATTTGTTATTATTCCAAATAAGCTGCACTATAGGTTGTTCGAATTGTAGTCTGTTTGGAATTCAAAATTAGCAATGACAATATCTTTTGTAATATACATTGCAAATGACTTATGAAGTATACAAACTAATCACATAGAGAGAAACGGCCGTCTGGTGGCTCCTCCTGTAAAATATTGGTGTGTGAATCAGGCGCGGATCCAGGTGGGTGTTTAGGGGGTTCAAACACCCCCCGAAATTTTTGACACTCTACATTTCAGGTTAGCGCGGCTAGGATGTGCATAAGGTGAACTTTCCTCACTCATGTTGAAACCCCCCCCCCCCCAAATTCTGGATCCGCCCCTGGTGTGAATATTTTGAATGTCGTTAATTCATAACTTTCAATAGTGTTAATTGATGGTATATTATTTTGTAATTGATCTTGTTCCTATACACCAGAAAAATTTCAGGAATGTTTTCAAGGAGTATCTTCTATAATGTCCTGGCACAAGTAAGGTATTCAATATACGAACGTTTTTTTTAAAACATTTTTCTTTAGTTGTTTGCCCAGAACATTATCTAAATCACACAATCAGTTTTCTAAGTTCATACAGGGTCGAGCGAATTTCGAGCAATACAAATTTTCAGGTAGGAAATCTGTTTAGAATTACATCGCGGATTTTTCTTGTATTGCGTATAAATGTGAATCCCTCTTTCACAAATCATTCCATATATGTATGCCTCCAATCTTAACTGATGAATAATAGTACGCCGGAATTACGATTCGTACGTGAATGCGTCGAAGTAATACATACTTGCGAAGAAACAAGCTGCGCCAGCGAAGTAAAACCTCCAGTGAATGTTCAGCTGATCTGGACGGTTATTAGTTCTAAACACACATACACATGTGAATTTCGAGATATTTTTGAACTTTTGACTACACTGAATGTTAAAGAAAGTATTTCATATGCATTTCATTGAAATATTTTAATGAATTGATAGAATTGTGTTAGGTTAAAGATAAAAACGAGGAACAAATTTCTTCTCAAAAAAAGCGGGTTGTCAAGAAATTCGGTCGAATTTTCTCGGTGGGCTTAGAGGACAAGAAAAGCATACCTCCTTTCTCTTGAACTTTTGAGACACGTATCAGGCAAAGTGTGCGTTATCCAATACCAAAGCATATTTATTCGGCATCGGCCAAGCGCAGTCGTACGAGGAGTGTGACGCATGCGCGCAGCCTCTCCAAGCCTTTTTTGGCCTAGAACGAAGACATAAAATAACTCTTGAAGTCAGGCTAGCCAGCCAATCAGAAAAGTGTAACTTTTGCACGTCGTTCCTGCGGTGGCGTACCTGACTAACAGTGTTTCCGAAAGTCAAATCGTTTTGAATATAGATTCCAAAATTGCATCTCACGTGATATAATATGCTATAATCTAGTAGTAATATTTATCACAGCGTTTCCCGAAAGTCCTTCTCCCAACTTATATATGTGGGATGTGGAAATATTGTGCAACAGTCTCAGCTGATATTCTCTTGACAATTGCTGACTATTGTTAATAGTCAGAAATTGTGCTTCCCATGATAGGAACACAGCTGGCGGCGTACTTATGCTGGCTATGAAGAGCAGAATTCATAGTCAAATATTTTATCATCCATGAAGGAAGTGTTATACAAGAAGAAGTGATATCCACTTAAAAGAACTTCAAAAATGTAAAAAAAAGGTGAGCGAGCTTCAGGACAAACAACATATCCCTTTATGAAGGAACGCGAGGACAAGGAACAAATCTCGAGTACTCTTCATAGAAAAACATCTTAAATGGCTTACAAAAAGTAACACGCACAAAAAGCAATAATATCAAACTTGCAGACAATATGCAACATGTCGCATAATATGAAAAAGTGATTGATAAATAAATACTGCTGTAACGTAAGCCAAAGATAGTAATGTCCGCAGCTCGGGTTTCATAACTTTTTGTACATGTAACTTTTTGTTAGCTTATTGGAATGTTTTTTTATAAAGAGTGCCTGAGATCTGTTTTTTGTCCTCGTGTTTCTTCTATAGAAGGATTTGTTATTCGCCCTGGCAGCTCGCTAACATTTTTCTTATTTTTAAAAGTTTTTTCAAGGTAGATTTGGGTTTACTTTGAGAGCCGCAATAATGTCACTACTTTCCAGTTCAGAAAATGAAGATAAGCAATTAAATTTGATACAATAACATGTGCTTTTGAAATGAAGATTATATATTCTTTCGAAAAGATCCTGCACCGGCTTTTAGACAGCATAAGCTGCGAAGCCGGCGGACAGCGGCATTCAATTATTTCAACGGCATTGACTTAACTTGGGAGTTGCGGGATCAGGTTTCACGGAAAAACGGTCTAATTATCTAATCCAATCCTTTGCATACTTACCCTTGATATTATTCCATTTCCTCTGCAATCACAATTGGAGCGCGCCTCGCGCAAGGCAACCACTAAAGGTACGTCATCCAAAGATGCAATGCGACGCAGTTACGCTTGAACATTCTAATCATATCTCAAGAGCTTTTAAAAAATTTTAATTATATTGACCTGAATTGTGTCAAGCAATGATCAAAAATCTATTCTGTTGATTATATGAAAAATTCCAAGAATTATGTAAATAACAGCTATACGTTTATTGGATCCCACAGCATGTGAGAAATAGAAGGAAATTAGGTTTCTATTCTCTGTTGCAGAGTTAAGTTCCCAGTTTGAATGTTTACCTAATGGCGAGCCCATCTCCCATTACAAACCATAATCTGAATCTTCTTCTGTTAGAAACCTTTCTACTGGAAGGTATCTTCTTCCTGTCGAACCTCCTTTTCGTGTCAGGTCCAGGTCTTCTCGTGCAAGGGATTCTCCTCCTGCAAGAAACAATCCTCGTGTAAGGGATCCTTCTCCTGCTACGTTGATTGCTCCTCTTGAGTGGATTCCTGGTCCTGTCAGGAAAACGTGTAGAATCGAGCAACTTGAATGGATTCGGCTTATTCCTAATGCTAATCCGCAATGAATGTTCAAACTTCAAAGACACTTTTTCTGTGCTGATAAACCAGTTAAACTAAAAGTAGGAAAGGATTCGTACAGCACTATGCCAGCTAAAGAACAAATTGTATTGACAACATTGGATGGTAACATCTTTGCAATAGTGGAGGACCCTAATGTCCTTAGTGGAATATATACACGACCAGCGTACCATGCATTCGAGCAAAAATAAACATTGAAAGCGGTAGGATCATCCCATTGACGGTGGATGAAATCAAGGAAGTTCCAGTAGGTGGCCGCCGTCCAATCGACAACAATTTTAGAGTTGAGAAGCTTAATCCTCGCGAAAACTACATTCTCTAATATCATGATTTCAATTAGAAAATTTTTACACTGAAACAATTATGTTGTTCGTGATCCAAAGTAACCCTATGTATTTCAAACAACAACATATTGACCGCGTAGTGTCTCGAGCTCATAGCGAAAATCAAATATCAGAAATCTCCACTTCCTCCTTCTGGATTCTGACTCTTCACCTTTCTGGAAGAAGACTCTTGCATTCAATGTAACAACAAATATGATTACTCATCATTTGATTGATTTTCAAGCATGGAAACTTGCACTTTACTTGAACTTGAACTTCATATTACCTTCTGCGAACTGGTGATGTACGCGGGACGCTTCCTCAGCAACTGCAAGAACACGCCGCAGGCGATAATCAGGATGCGACATGAGGAGCAACTGCTGAAACAAGGCATCACTCAAGAGACGGTGACGATCTTAGGACAAACAGAAACATCAACATTCAGATTCCTTCCAAACCCTATGATCTGGCTGAAATAGATGGTATTCTTCGTGAGGATTTCTCGGAGGATTCCAACTCTTGGGCCATCACTTGTTTACTTCATGCTGCATCGAGAGAGTTAGTTGATTCAGACAGAAGGTCCAAACCAACGATTAATGAAAAGACTAAAGAGCGCTTGCATCAATCAAACAAGAAAATTGGCTGCGCAAGACAAAACGCCTTCCGTATGCAGTGTGTGATTGACTACATAAAATTCAGTGAGCCTTTTACGGGAAGGATCCAAAAGCTCGCTCATGAAATAAGGACCTATTATTACACATTGAGAATATCAAAGCTAATGACCATCAATCATCACATTTCTTGAATCAGCACATTGTTGACAAAATACGAGTACTGGCTGACGCAAGGAGGAGAATTAGAAAAAGCAAGGGATGGGTGAGGGAGAATCAAAAGTTTTTCGCTGATTCATCGCTCATCTTCAGCGATCCTCTTGTTTTTGCCAAAAACTTACCAAAGTCCGAAGAAGTCTGAGTATGTTGGAGAGAGATTTATGGAGTAAAACATCCATTGAATGAAGGCATTAAGAACATCATAAGTCTCAAGCAGCTGCGCAATTAAATGCATAAATCCGGGAAGGTATGCCCAACAATCACTGCTGAGGAGGTGAAGAGAGCTTCATAGGGCACGAAGGAATTCTCCGCTGCTCTTCCAGATTGTATTAAAAACTTTTTGTGGGAAAAGTTCACTCCTACCCACCAACATCTGGCCCGCATCTTTATCTCATATTTCAAGTCGGAGATCCCCATTCCGCAGTGGCTAGTGTAAGCTGCTGAAGCATTCCTGACGAAGAAAGGCGACTTGTCTAACCCAAGGAACTATAGACCAATAAATTGTCCGAACACGGTGTATAAGATCTTTACATCTATCCTGAATGACAGGATTGTTCGGATAATTGGACCTGTATGGAGTAAGATTTACGTCTTTTGAAAATCTTGAAGGTTTATTAAGAGTCTTTCAGGGTGACGCAATGAACCGTCCTCTCCTGTGTCGCACTATTGCAACTATCTCTCGCTCTCTGCGATTCTCATTGATATCTCTGTGGAGTTCTTTAGCATAAGATCACTAATATATTTTATATAGATGACTTGAAAATCTATGCTTCTGAAAAGAACATCTCGAAAATGCTCGACGTATCGTCGGGAGGTAAATACGAGAAATGGGTATGGACTTTGGATTAGATAAGTGTGCCAAGATTAATCTGAAACGTGGACGAATAGCAGGTATTTAAAAGCCGCATTCAGGATACCGCATCTGTAAAGGGGGTTCTCCGAAGCAGATACAAACACCTTCATCGGCGAGTTTGATCGTCCAATGTGTCGTCGTTGAACAAGATATCTGCGACTAACATGCTTGCCATCGCAGTTCAACTCTATTTGTTCGGGTTAGTTCTATAGATGGAGAATGAGCTCAAGGCCCCTGATATCAGCACGCGTAAGATAATGCATACGAGGAAAAGCTTGCATATCAGTTCACCTGCTACGCGCTTCTACTCCACACGCCGTAAAGGCAGACGTGGACTCCTCAATCGTCAATGCCTCTACAATCGAATTATCCTAAGTATCGCTCACATCATCGCGAACGATAGAGATCGCCTCCTGACAATGGCCAGGAATCATGAAATGAGTGAGGAATGAGCGTCCTTCTACGAAGCAGCGGAGCAGGCAGCTGAAACACAGGAGTCATCGTTGGCTTTTCTCAAATCATGTGGACTATCGAATTCGTGCAGGAGCGATGTATATGTACAGACACAATGAGGCCTTGAGAGTACTCTTCCACCATCTTTGACTCTCTTATGGTGTTTGCCAAGACCCCACTCTGCCAAACACTTCAAGGGGGGTTAGGGTCTGTTGTTGAGAACGATCATCGGTGCTCTTGGGGATGCGACGCTTTCACTGGGTAATAACTTCGAAGCCCCCAAATGCTCCCAGGGTTGCTTCATAAATTGCGAAAATCCTTTACTTCGCGCTTGCGCATTGTCATCAGTGGGCCCGGTATAATTATCTTGATCGTAGGCGATACTATAGCTTAAGCGTTCATGTGGTTATATGGTCTACCAAGGCTTCTCATATTGGCATTTGCCCGTCCTTTTTGCAAAGATGATGATGATTCCGCGATCAATATCATGTTAAGAACCTTCCAATTGACAAATCGAATAATTGTACGTAAGTTTTATATCATTACGTGCAATGGTTTGGTAGTTATGGGGGAAGAACAGGAATTATTTTTCAATCTTATATGTATCGAAGATTAGCTGAGTGCTGATTGGGAGTGATACAATGAAAATGGAATCTTCGAAGCTGCAGTTGTTCTCAACATCTGGATTCCTCCTCCAAAGTTAAATTGAGTAGAAATTCCAATTTTGATTTAGTTTTTGTCTCAAGTTACAATATCTAATATGCTTGAAAAAAATGAACTCGAAATGCTCGCATAACCCATACAGAGATAAATCGTAAACCTTGTTCAAAAATAGCACGCATCCTCCGCGCCTGACTGAAACATGTAGACTTTGTTTCTATTCGCCAACACAACAAAACTGCGTCGTTTATTTTCAGGTATCAATTTTGTCATCGTTTTTTAGAGGGCGCCTGGACTAGTATCTGATATTGGCACTCTACAAAAAAATACCTTGAAGAAGTGCTTTACATTATTACACAATAATGTAACATATTTTTTCATATTCATCACTAAATACTTGAAGCATTAGCATTTCATCAGATTCGATAACAGCATAAAATTATGAGTTAGTACATATACGCAACGTTTGAATTCACCCTGCTATTCCATATTCGGCCTTAGAAACAAAAACTAATATTGTTGTTTATTGTGAAATCATGAGTTCCACGAATAACGCGATTCTTTATTGATAAGTCATTCAGTTTTTCTTCCGGTTAGGAAAAATGAAGATCGCTTGTACTTTTGTAATCAATTTCGCAATTATTCTTCATTTATTCAGTGAGTATAACAATCAAAAAATATATCTTTAATGTTGTTTACATTTTCAAGTCTTATAAAAATCATAATGGGTCTTGGGTATTTCGCGTTCTGTAACAATTTCAATTTTCTTCTAATCACACTATTTCAGTTTTTCCGAAATGAGTACAACTCGAATCTGAATTTATTCCGGAAGAGTCTTTGTACGATATTTGTATCGTATTTGTTAGCATATTTTTAACTACAAATAAACTGTTCTCTACCAATTTATTTGGTAGCTTATCTATCGTTTGACCACCGTTTGAAGTTTCATCTCTTATTCTCCACACCATTCGATTGATATTGTATCCAATTGTTTAAATATCATCAAAAACTGATTATTTAGAATTCATTTTTAAGAAGTCTAGAAAGGGTGGTCTTATATTACGGAAATAACATTCTTCAATCAAGAACGCTAGTTGAACTAAAAGGAGCAGCTTTTCAGAATGCAATGTTTCCTTTCTCTTTCGATTCGAAATCGCCGTAATTCGGCTATTTCTTGGAATTCGTTAATGAAGTACGTTCAAGGAGAGTCAAGGGAATATTGAGCAATTGATGCTTCGAATTGATACATACGTTCAAGGAGCAAGCCGTGCTACCAGAGAAAAAACTCAATAACTACCTAATGATGATTGATTTTCGATAATTTTTCAAGTTAATGAAAAATTGATTCAAAAAGTATATTTGAACAAATTTTTTCGGCTAGGAGTTTTTATTGCTCAAAATTCGCTTAACTTTCGATGAGCACAAAGATATGAATGCATGATTTAGGAAATATCTCAGCGGAAGGTGTACCCATTTTGTTAAAACGATCAAGTTAATGTATCATTTATGTCACCAGTCGTAAAATGCCATAAAGAATTTTCCTTTGAAATTTCGAAAAAATATTGAAATTTAGAATTTATAAAAATCTCAGCTATTATTGCATTAACCTGCACGAATTAAGTATAAATTCAAATAAATTCAGACGAATTCAGTAAAGCTGCGACGTTGAACGTGAGGACCGTATCAAAAAGAGTAGACACGCGCTTGCCCAATCTGACAGAGATAGACCCAATCTGATTAGCTCTTCCCCACATGGCGAGTGTAAATATTTATTTTTTCGTACTCGACATTTCAAGATTTATATTCCATTCTTTTGTCAATTTGTATTGACAATTTGTATTTGTATTTGTACGTACACATACTTTTTTCAATGGAATGCGCTATTTACGATAAATTTCTATAATGATGAAATTTTTTATCTCTTTACAAGCAAATCGTTATTAATCGAGTAATTAATATCTATAAAAGTTATATTTAGCTTTCTAACGTTCAAAACGCTCTTTTTGCTCTCGTTTCATTTTGTATTATACAAAAACCTGCAAAGGCATTGTGTGATACTTTTGCATCGGTCTAAAAATGTTGTAAGTTGCAATATTGAAAAAAATCAATGTTATTCAATACAAAGTAATAGGTATTAATTGAAAGATTGAAAGTTTAGTTGAAATCTCTCATTTTTCCTGGAACTAATTTTAGTTTGCGTCTGAGTTTCATCCTTGCTGTAAAGTGCCTAAAAAGAGTTTTGTATACAAAATTATTCAAACATTTTTTTCCGAATTTTCAAACAATTCTTGTGGAGATTGTTTTAAAAGAAAAAGATTCGTAGTAAAAACCCTTGTTTTCGTCATGTAGAGGCGTAAAATATTGGTAAAACAATATTTTTCTACAAATTCCAGGGATAAAAAATTCAAGTCTCGTAGAATTTTAATTATCGTTCAATTAGCGCAACAGTTAAAATAACTTTTGTATAACACATACATATTTTCAGGCCTTTTCGACGCCTATGAAGCGGGGCTAAAGCTCTATTTTTCGGTCCCTAAGGAGTCAAAGTACTTTCTATTCCCTAGGGAGTAAGAATAACCCCTAGGTTATAAATAACCCCCCTAGGTTGCAAATAATATAATTGCATGGTAATTTACGGAAAGTTATCATACTTAACTTGAGAAACAACTGTAAATAAACGTAAATAACGGAGACTTTCCAGAAATTCATGGAAATTTTGAAATTGAATTTCGGGTGATTTATAGTCAGTCATCCTAGTTTTTTTTCTAAAATTACCATAAATGACCAAAGCTCTACATAAATTTCGGAAAATTTATATAAATTTTTAGATTGAATTTTGGGTTACTCATCTTAAGTTAGCATAGATTTCCTGTGAAATTACTATAAATTACCGGAAGTATTCATTGATTTCCAGAAAATTTATGGAAATTTTTCAAATTGAATTTAGGGTGTTTCATGGTGAGTCACCATATTTCCCTGTCAAATTACCATGAATTACCGAAATTTTCATAGATTTCCGGAAATTTATAGAAATTTTTTTATTGAGTTTAGGGTACTGTATCTTAGGTTACAATAAATCACCTGTGAGAATAGTATAAATAATGGAAAATTTTCATAAATTTCCGGAAATTGATGAAAATTAGATTTTTTTTTGTTTTAGTTACCTATATCGAGTTACATGAAGTTACCTGTAAAGTTACTATAAATTACCCTGAATTTTCATGAATTTCCGGAAACTTATGGAAATTCCCCAAACTGAATCTTGGGTGTTACATGTTAGGTCATCATATTTCCCTGTGAAATTACAATAAATTACCGAAAATTTCCATGAATTTCCGGAAATTTATAGGAATTTTCAAATTAAACTTTGGGTTCCCCATCCTAATTAACATAAGTTACCTGTGAAATTACTATGAATTACCGGAAATTTATGGAAATTCTAAAATTTTTCCTTTGGGTTACTCATCTCAAGTGACAATAAATTACCTGTGAAGTTTCTATGAATAACCGAAATTTTCATAAATTTCCGGAAACCTATAAAAATTTTCAAAACTGAGTTTTGGGTATTTCATGGTACGCCATAATATTTCCCTGTAAAATTACAATAAATTACCGTATATTTCCATAAATTTCCGAAAATTTATAGAAATTCTCAAATTAAATTTTGGGTTACTCATCTTACCAACCATAAAATACCTGTAGAATTACTATAAATTACCGAACATTTCCAGAAATTTATGGAAATTTTTCAAATTAAATTTTGAGTGTTTCAAGGTGAGTCATCATATTTCCCTGTAAAATTACGATAAATTATCGAAAATTCCCATAAATTTCCGGAAATTCATAGAAATTTGTAAATTGATTCTGGGGTAATTCATCTTAAGTTGCCATAAATGTCCTCTAAGGATACTATAAATTAAGGAAAATGTTGATGGATTTCCGGAAATTTATAGAAAATAAAATTTTTTTTATGGGTTACTCATCTGAAGTTACAATAAATTACCGAAAATTTTGATAGATTTCCGGGAACTTATGAAAATTTTCCAAACTGAATTTTGGGTGTTTCATGGTAAGTCATCATATTTCCCTGTCAAATTACAAAAAATTACCGAAAATTTCCATAAATTTCTGGAAATTTATGGAAATTTTTTAATTGAGTCTGGGGTTATTCATCTTAGGATACAATAAATCTCCTCTAAGAATACTATAAATTAAGGAAAATGTTCATGAATTTCCGGGAATTTATGGAAATTTTCAAAACTAAATTTTGGGTGATTTATGTTAAGCCACCATATTTTCCTGTTAAATTACCATTATTATTATTTATCAGCATTTGGAACTCGAAAGTTCACTGCCTCATCTACCCGAGACCGCCACGCGTCTCTATCCTGTGCATCATCCATCCACTCATTATAATCATATCCTAGTT
>WSXT02050154.1:0-13002 GCA_011762715.2 Neuroterus valhalla
TATCCAACGTTCTGAAAACGTTTTGAAAACGTTTTTTTTACCAAAATTTACAAACGTTTTAACGTTTCGCAGGAAACTTTTTCAAAACGTTTGCAAAACGTTTTGTGCTATCCGGGTTTGTGAATCAAGAAATTAAAGAGAGGAATTGGAAATTACATCTAATTATTTGTTTACAAGTTTCTCGAGCAGCATTTCCATAAAGAAATCCGAAAATGGAAACTTCTATATTTGTCACAGTGCCCAGAACGTGAACTGTATAACAGAGTTCCAAGGAAGCTGTCGCATTATTAAATAGGATAGTGGAAAAAAGTTCAACATTCTCTTGGACATTCACTTTTCAGCAGTTTTATGGCTTTGTTTGTTGAAGCCATTAGAAATTTTCCAATCTGAGAAGTAATAATTAATATCAATAGTCTTGTCGAATCCGAATCTAATTTTCAAATTTCCCGCCTTTTTAATTTATAATGAACTTTAAAATTTGAAGGAACAAAGTCTTCTTGGTTGATCATTCATTTGTTTGGATCAAAAAGTTCCAATAATTTCTTAAGAATTTTATTTGATTAGTTGAAGATCCATCTCTTTGGTGCAAAATGTTACTATTGTGTAAAAAAAAAAATTTCGGTTGAGACTCAGTTTTTTCAACTGCAGGTATAACTATTTTATTTTCGTTGAAAAAATATTGGCTCTTATTTTTAAGTTTGTACTATTTGATTGATGATAATCTTTTTGATTAAAGGTAATTTTTTCAATCGACCATTTAGAGGAAATAACTATTCTGAATGAGAATGCATTTTTTAGGTCTGAAATTAATTTTTTTGTCTGTTGTTAAATTGACTTTTTTGTTGAAAATTCGCTTCCCTAGGTTGGAAATTCAATAATTTAAAATTCGTTTTTCAAGGGAGGGAATTCATCTTCTTCATTGAAAATTTCCAACAAAAACTTCGCTCCAAACGTTCACTGTGACCCTAAACTTTCACGCCGGAAACGGAAGTAAGAAAAATATTTTAAGAAAATGTGAATAAACGGTAGTTATGTCAAACCTTAGAAGATGCAGTTTAAATGAAGGAGATCCAAAATTTAAATAATTGGTCGAAAATTCACCTTATTGTCAGTTCGCTCTTTTTTAGTTGAAAACTCAATACTTCAGTTGAAGATCTATGTGTCTTGTATTGAATTTGTCTTTCGGGTGAAAAATTTATATTCCGAATTAGAAGCTCAACTTTTTGATGTAAAGTTGAACCACTTTGTTGAAAATTCATTTTATAAGTAAAGGATCCATTCCTTCAAATATAAATATAAATAAATATAAAAATTCGTTTCTTCGATAGTAAATTCATCTTTTCTATTGAAAATTCAACTATTCTGTTGAAAAAATTTTTCTTCACTGTTCTACTATTGATAAGAAATTGATGTCTCTAAGTTTAAAATTCAACTCATTTATTCAAATTTTATTTCAGATTAAAACCCAATAGTTCAATTGAAAATGTATTATTTTGTTGTTAATTGAAAATTATACTGTTCGGTTTGAAATTCATTCTATTATTTGAATATCCATTTCTTTGATTGAAAATTAAAATATATTGTTCTTGATTGTTCTTTATCGTAAAGCATCGTAAAAGAATCATTTCTCTTTAATAAAAATTCAACTTAACGTTAATAATTAATCTTTCTCGATTAGAAATTTAACTATTGGATTTAAAATTTGCTTTTTAGTGATGAATATAACAATTCAGTTGAAAGTTTACACAATTTGTTATGAATTCGTTTTTCACTGTTGTAAATTTGTTTCTTATTCTGGTGAATTTTTTTTTTACTGCCAAACATTCATTTTCTTCATTCTTAATTCTTCTTCTATTAGGGAAAATAAACTTTCAGGATTAGAAATTGAGCTGAAGGTTGAAAATTAATCATTCTCGATTGAAAATTCAACTATTTCGCTGATCATTCGTCTTCTTTGGTGTAAATTCAAAAATTGAATAAATAATGTATGTATTTTATTGTAAATACATCTTTTATTACATAAAATTTCTTCCTTCATTGAAAATTCATCTAAGCGTTATAAATAATCATTTCCGATTGAAAATCTCATTCATTTCGTTAAAAATTCGTTTTCTTTCTACTTTTATATTTAAAATTTCGATTAAAAATCTATGTATTCTATTGTGAATATGCCTTTCACTGTACACAATTATTTTCTTGTAAACCAATTCTGTATAAACGTTAATAATTAATAATTCTCGAATAAAAATTATACTATTTTGCAAAAAAATTCGCTTTTTATCAGATGTTGATCCAAAAAATTATTTAATTATCTGTATATTTTGCTATCGTTATGTCTGTTTTGTTGGAAAAACCAATTTCTCCGATTAAAAATTGCAATAAACATCAAAAATTCATCTTTCTTGGTTGAAAACTCGTTATTGTTCTCTAAGTTATAAATTTAACAATTTGAGAGAATATTTATGAATTCTGTTGTTAATTCTTCTTCAAGTGTATAAAATTCATTTCCTTTATTAAAAATTTCACTAAGCGTTGAAAATTAATCTTTCTTGGTTGAAAATTCGTCTATTCCGCTGAAAAATCGTTTTTTATTAGTTGTTGATCCAAAAAATTATTTAAAAATCTTTATATTTTGCTATCGTTTTGCTATCGCTTGGTTGAAGCTTCCTTTTTTTTAAGTTATAAATTGAAAAATGTAGTAGAAAATTTATGTATTCTGTTGTGAATTCGTCTTCAAGTGTAGAGAATTAATTTTCTTGATTGAAATTTGATCTTTCTTGGTTGAAAATGTAACTATTTCGTCGAAAACTCGTTTTTTGTTCTTGTGAAGTCAGCAATTCAGTTGAAAATCTCTTTTATTTTGTGAATTCGTCTTTTATGTAAGAAAATTCATATTTTTTATTATAAATTCGAATAGAAGTTGAAAATTAATCTTTTCCAGTTTAAAATTCCACTATTTCCTTGAAAACCCGTTTTTCTCTAGTTAGGAATTCAAGAATTTCGTTGAACATTTACGTATTCTGTTGTAAATTCGTATTTTACTGTCGAAAAGTAATTTCCTTTTTTTTTTAATTCAACCAAGAGTTAAAAAGAATCTTTCTTGATTGGAAATCCAACTATTTCGTTTTTATTTGATTTTTTGTTTTGTGTTAAATTTAACGATTTGCTAGAAAATCTATGTAGTTTGTAGTAGATTCATCTTCCTTTGTAGAAAATTAATCTATTTTATCGAAAATTCAACTTAGTGGTAGAAATTAGTCTTTTCGGTTGATAATCCACTATCTTCCGGAAACTCGCTTTTTTCGTGTTGTAAACTCAACAATTCGATTGAAAATGAAATGTAATCTTTCTCGGTTGAAAATTCAACTAATTTGTTGAAATTGCGATATACCTTGGCTTAAAATCTTGAGCTATTCGTACTGATATTATTTTTATACAAATACCAATTCAATATAAATTTTGTTTAAGAGAATTGATTCATCTATTTTCGTGTGTCTAAAAAAGTTGATACTTTTGATTTTTCACGCAAAATGTAGTTTATATAAAATCTGTATATATATTGCACCTGAGAGACTTGAATAGAATGCAGCATGCCATAATTGCCATACTTGTAAAAAACCTTGCTGTTTGCACCCAACACAAGGCCGCTTGGTACTTTCAAATTTCTTTATGGTTCTCGTAGGTGCGTGAAATGATCTCAATCGGAGAAATTCTACATTTTATGTATTAATATCATAAATATCAACGATCCTTAATCCATCGTTTAAATGAAGTGTCCCGTGGAAGCAGAGTGCGTGAGAAAATATCCTATTAGTTTTCTGTTTTTACTGAGAGAAATTGGAAAGATATCATGGTTAGTTATTGTGAGAATTGTATTCCTATTTCACGAAAAAGATGCCGAACCTTGGGAGAGAAAATATTCTGCCCGAAAGGTGTCCTTAAGTAGTATTCTGTTCTTAGTAGGTCATTGAGACGTTTTTTGTCCTTAAGATGTTTTTGGGGCATATATTGTCTTGAAAATGTCCTTGAGACACATTTTGTCCTTAATACGTCCTAGGACATATTCTGCCATGAAGGTGTCCTAGAATAGTATTTTTTCCTAGAATTATCTCTGGAGCGTATGTCGACCTGGAAATGCCATCAAGACATATTTTGTCCTTCAAATGTCCTTGATACATATTTTGTCCTTAAGATGTCCTTGGGACATATATTGTCCTAAAATGTCCTTGAGGCATATTTTGTCCTCAATATGTCCTTGGGACATATATTGTCCTAAAAATGTATTTATGTTATATTTTTTCCTCAAGATGTCCTTGGGAAATACATTGTCCTAAAAATGTTCTTGAGACATATTCTGTCCTAAACATGTCCTAGGAGCATTTCAGCCCCCATAATTATCTCTGAGGCGTATGTGGCCCTAAAAATTCCATCAAGACATATTTTTTCCTTGAAATGTCCTTGAGACATATATTTTCCTTAAGATTTCCTTGGGACACACATTGTCCCAAAAATTTCCTTGAGACATATTCTGTCCTAAACACGTCTTCGGAACATTTTCTGCCCTAAAGGTGTCCCAGAATAGTATTTTGTCCTAGAGTTATCTCCAGGGCGTATGTCGACCTAAAAATTCCATCAAGACACATTTTGTCCTTCAAATGTCCTTGATACATATTTTGCCCTTAAGGGGTCCTTGGGACATATGGTCCTAAAAATGTCCTAGAGGCATATTTTGTCCTCAATATGTCCTTGGGACATATATTATCCTAAAAATGTATTTGTGTTATATTTTTTCCTCAAGATGTCCTTGGGAAATACATTGTCCTAAAAATGTTCTTGAGACATATTCTGTCCTAAACATGTCCCGGGAGCATTTCAGCCCTAAAGTTTTCCTAGAATAGTATTTTATCCCATAGTTATCTCTGAGGCGTATGTCGCCCTAAAAATTCCATCGAGACATATTTTTTCCTTAAAATATATCCTTAAGGAAATCCTTAAGATTTCCTTGGGATATATTTTGTCCTTAAGATTCCCTTGGGACATGTAATGTTCTAAAAATGTCCTTAAGACATATTCTGTCCTAAACACGTCCTAGGAACATTTTCTGCCCTAAAGGTGTCCCAGTATAGTATTTTGTCCTAGAGTTATCTGTAGGGCGTATGTCGACCTGAAAATTCCATTCAGACATATTTTGACATATTCTGTCCTAAACATGTCCTGGGAACATTTTCTGCTCTGAAGGTTTCCTAGAATAGTATTTCATCCCATAGGTATCTCTCAGGCGTTTTTCGCCCTAGAAATCCCATCAAGACATATTTTTTCCTTGAAATGTCCTTGAGACATATTTTTTTCCTTAGATTTCCTTGGGATATATTTTAAGATTTCCTTGGGACATATATTGTTCTAAAAATTTCCTTGAGACATATTCTGTCCTAAACATGTCCTGGGAACATTTTCTGTCCTAAAGGTGTCTCAGAATAGTATTTCGTCCCAGACTTGTCTCTAGGGCATATGCCGCCTTAAAAATTCCATCAAGACATATTTTGTTCCAAGAAAGCCCTTGTAACATATTTTGTCCTCAAGATGTCCTTGGGGCATATATTATCCTTAAAAGGTCCTTAAGACATATTTTGTCGTAAGTACGTTCTGGAAACATATACTGCCCTAAAGGTGTCCCAAAATAGCATTTCTGTCCCCGAGTTATCTCTATGGCGTATGTCGCCCTGGAAATTCGATCGAGACGTCTTTTGTCATAAAAATGTCCTTGGGACATATTTTGTCTTCAACGTGTCCCGAGAACATATTCTGCCCTAAATATGTCCTGAGATGTTGTTCTGTTCTAAAGTTTCCGTCAAGACATATTGTCTTCTAAACACTCTTCGAGACATATTTTGTCCTCAACATGTCCTGAGAACATGTTTCGCCATCAACATTTCCTGATAACATATTTTGTCCTCCACATGTCCTGCGAACATATTCTGCCCTGAAGACGTCCTGAGATGTTATTTTGTTCTAAAATTTCCATCAAGACATATTGTGTTCTAAAAATTTTCTTGCGACATATTTTGTCCTCAATATGTCCTGCGCACATATTTTGTCCCCACCATGTCCTGAGAACATATTCTGCTCTAAATATTTCCTGAGGTGTTGTTTTGTTCTAAAAAATCCACCAAGACATATTGTGTCCTAAAAATGTTATTGAGACATATTTTGTCCTTAAGATGTCCTTGCGACATATATTAGCCATAAGATTTCCTTGATGCACATTTTTTCCTAAATATATCCCGGGAACATTTTCTGTCCTAAAGGTTTCCTAGAATAGTGTTTTGTCCCACTGTTATCTGTAAAGCAGAAGTGTCCAACGCGTGAGCAACGGTGTAAATAACTGTCACTCATTAATCCCCTCTCTTACCACCTCGAATGCGTTCATGCCGTGAGCGCGATGTGGAAAGGGGAAACAAGAAGAAAATTCTCGAAGAAGCGCCCGGAGAAGGGGAACAATGGAGAAGCGCGCCAGGCTTGCGTTGGACACCCCTGCTCTAAAGCGTGTGTCCTCCTAGAAATTCCATAAAGACATATTTTGTCTTAAAAATGTCCTTGAGACATATTTTTTACAACATGTCCTGAGAAAGTATTTTGTTCTCTACATGTCCAGAGAAGATATTGTGCCCTAAAGATTTCCTGAGATGTTGTTCCGTCCGAAAATTTCCATCAAGACATATTGTGTCCTAGGAATTTCCTTGAGACATATTTTGTCCCCAACATGTCCTGAGAACATATTCTAACCTAAAGATGTTCTGAGGATTTGTTTTGTTCTAAAAATTTCATCAAGACATGTTTTGTCTTGAAAATGTTATTGAGGCATATTTTGTCCTTAAGATGTCCTTGCGACATATATTATCCTCAAAATTTCCTTGAGACACAGTTTGTCCCAAATATATCCTGGGAACATTTTCTGCCATAAGGGTTTCCCAGAATAGTATTCTTTCTCACAGACATCTCGTCCTTAAAAATGTTATTGAGACATATTTTGTCCTAAAAATGTCCTTGAGACCTGTTTTGTCCTCAACACGTCCTGAGAACATATTTTGCTCTAAATGTGTCTTAAGGTTGTCTTGTTGCAGACATTTTTTTCGCCAAGATGTCCGCATTGCGCTGACGCGTCGCAAGTACGGCTCGATATTTTGAAACTATAATCTAGCCTAACTGAAATGAAGGAGAGTCTAGACGTGACTTGCAAATATGGGTAATATGGACCATCTAACACAAACAAAGATTTTCCTTCTGTGCCAGTAACTGTTCAAGAAGTAGAAAAGATTATCCTCACAGTTGACTCTCTATCAACTAAATTTAATAAGCTAACCTCAAAAATCGATCACGCAATATTGAGGATTGGCGATGCGGAGAAGGGCATGGATAACCTATCGAACATAATTGCGGAAGTAGTACGTGGAAGTACGCTAGATAACTTGATACAAAGAACAATAATAAAGACAGCCTGATGACCGGAATTCCCGAAACCTCAACTGGTCTTGTTCCCGAAAACCTAATGAAAACCTAAGAGTATTTAGACCTGGTGCATTTTCGCAGACACATGTACAAACACGCCCTGTGAAGCTGATTTGCGACACGGAGGCTTCAGCGCATGCTTTCAGCTCCGTACAACGCATTCATAAAAGCGAGAAGAGTATCTAAGAACCACGAGAGGCTCAATCACTTAGAGATTCTCCTAGACAGAACAAAAATAAAGCTGGAGGAAATCACTGTCTACGCGTTTGGGTGTAGGCGTTCCGTCGCTTACTTATCTTGCTATACAGGGTTCCCCGCGAGTACTGTAGCCGGCTTTAATGGAAGGTAGTGCTAAAAAGCTGAGCTACAGAGTCCCTCAAAATTTTTATGTCCGAAGCTTATTTTCGACGCGACGAAGGTTACAAGTTGTTTTTCAGGAAATTTGCAGCTCATCCTTTTGTGCACTACCTCGCGTTAAAGTTAGCTACAGTTCTCGCGGGACACCTTGTATATCAGGGATGGCCAACCGGTCGATCGCGGCTATTACTCGAGTCGAACGCGGCAACGCAAGCATGATGTAAGTTAACATATCATCAATAGCAAGTTAGTATCTAGTTACTGAGAATTCAATTCTATGTTTTTTTTTTGATAAAAAATAATATATAAATGTATTTGTTTATAATTTATCTGCTGCTCCTGCTGCTGCTGGCTTCCGCAACTGTCGAGTTTGGATTCGACTTGCAGCTGCGGTTTTGCGGTGTTTCGTGTCCACCACAGGTTCTCTCTAGTTTTGAGTTTTCCCTGTATCAACCAGCGTGAGTAGGGAGGCCGGCGTTCGCGCGCTCTCTCACCCAGGGTTGGTGCTTGCTTCTCTCCTCCGTTCAGTTCCTCCTCGTCCCTTGCGCTGACTAGTAAACTTGCACTAAACAGGTTGTACGCTTCCATTGCATTCTGGGTGTTTGCTTTTCCTGACTCGATAGTCTTCTGGTGTTGTGGGAAGTGGCGAGTCGGATGGCGTATCACCTCCAGTTTTGTCGGGATCGATGGTTCTCGGAGAACCATCGTGATCGTAGCTTCCGGAGCCTACATCTGTACCAATTTCCCCAAACCACCCCTAATATTTTTGATACAATTTGGTTGCCTCAGCATTTGAACTCCTGGACATTTTTGTAAATGGGTTTGTTCTCTTTTGACTGATCATAGACTTGAAAAGCGTCCTTACCTTGCTGGCCCACGTCAGCCCGTCATTGTTTCTCCAACAGTATTGCTTCATTTAAAATTTAAAGAAGTATGTGACTGGTAGATCCCACAGGTTTTTGTCAGTAAAAAGTAGATCTTAGCTCCTATCAAGTTGGTCACTCCTGTTGTATATTATCAAAACGTTAGAGGCGTACGTACTCAACTTGTTTATCAGCGCCAATTGGTGTCTACTTTCTTTTATAATGTAATTGTGTTCTCAGAGACGTGTTTACACGGAGAGTTCAATCCCGCTGAATCAGGATTGACGAGGTATGATATTTTTTGTTTAGACGGCAATAAATTTACCAGTGATTGTCAACGTGAAGACGGATTCCTGATAGCAGCGGAACAAGGTTTAAGATGTATTCATCACCCTACTATTAATGGTTTTGTAGAGCATATAGTAATAAACTAGTACTGAAAAAAACTACCCACATTCTGGAAGTCTTCTACATTCCGCCAAATGCTAGCCTTGATAAATACGTTGATTTATGGTTAGTATGAGAGGACCTTTCTTTCGTTTTTCCAACCGCAGCTTTCAGCATTGTTGGAGATTCCAATATTCCTCACGTTTCTTGGAACATCCTAATGAGGGACCTAGTTGCATTTCCACAAGGACGCATCAAGTGGATATTGCTAATACAACCTCTGACACTCTAGACTATGTAACCTCGAAAAAAATAAATAACAACGCAAATGATTATGGATCACTATTAGACTTAGTTTTCACTGATAGTAGAACTGATACCGTTGAAATTGCAATAGATCCTCTCATACACATTGACAAATACCCAGTGAGAAAAAGGTCATTGTCAAGATGAGGCTGTCGTAGAGAAATCGCTAAGACGTCCATGTCAGGCCAATTGATGTTCCAAGGACTTCCCATGTATTGAAGACGTATTCTGTACATGAAACATCTTTAGGACATCAATTTAAAAAAGGATGTGGGGGGCCCCTGCCATCGCCCCCTCCAGTGAGATCCAGCCGCGCTTTTGGCCGCCATCAGCAGAAAAGTGGTCCCCCTTAAATGCCGGAAGTTTAAAGGATTGGGAAGGAGGTGTTAATGTGCGTTACTCATATTGGCAGTGCCTCACGATCGGGTTAATAAAAGCATGGCGGCTTGAACAGAAAAATGACAGTTAGTATGCGGAGTTAGTAGTAGGATTCTAGTCCCAGTAAAATTATTCTGCACCCAGAGAGAAGAAGGCAAATCTAAGGTACAAGGATTGGTCAACAAAATCCATTTATTGGATCCATGAAGTTACAACGACGTTTCCTTACGCCTCATTGGTCGTCACTATCGTCATTATTCAGTCTTTTAGTATTTCGTCGATGTAAAATTTTCTGTATGAATATCTTTAACTTTAATAATTGCCGTTCAGTCTCTCTCGTTTAGAGAGCACAATCTTATGTCTAAGAATACTGGAATCAAGTATTTTACGAGTTTCGTTGCCTTTCACAAGAGAAGCAAATTTAATTTAACGGTCTTTCTACGGAAGCTATAATAGCGTGCAGCCAGTTTCAGAGTACCCGGAGAAAATTGGAGATCTGACAGCGTGTTCAGAATAAAATTAGAATCAAAATAAAAAAAGGTCTGGAGCCTGTGACAGCGTGCCTCGATTAAAACTAAATCAAAATCAAATGCAGAATCTGGAGCCTGATACAGCGTACCCACAACATAATCCTGAAAGAAAAGAATGTCTGTAGCTTTTTGCAGCGTACCCACAAGTAATACCATAAATCAGAATAAATCACAAAAAACAATAAAATCCTGGACCCTGTACAGCGTACTCAAGCGAAGATATCTGGAGCCTGTAGCAGCGTACTCAAATAAAAAACTACGGACCTTTATCCTTCCAGAGCGTTGGGCCAGGTGGCTACTCTAATGAATAATCCGGCTGTGGACTTCGGTTGCCCATTATCTACTCCACTGCCAGTGTGCTCAGATCGGAATCTGAGCACACTGTCTACTGCCAGTTTCGCAACTTTCTCGCCTCGTTATATCCTCTCCGCATACGATTGGTTGTAGGAAAGAGGATCCTGCGCTCCTGGTGCCACTTGCTCGGAACTATTCCTAACCTCCGACGTCGATCGAAAATGGGACCGTTTAAATATTGAATCTGGTCCTGGTACTTTATTTCTTCTTGTCGCTCTAATGTGCTTGGAAATTTCGGTAGGATTAGTCATTCTGTTTTGTTTTTCATCGGTTGCTGCCAGGAATGCATCGACTTCATCTTCGATCTTGAGTATGTGGGCCGGTCCCCAGGGCCGTGGAGACAATATCCGGGCCCGGGGGAAACCATGCACGGCCCTCTCCACTGGGCCCCCCTCAAAAATGGTAAAATTAGAATTTTGTGAAGAATTGAAACTGCAGGCCCGGGGGGAATCCCCCCCTTGCCACTCCCCTCTCGTCAGGCTTGCTGGTCCCACGGGGTATTCGTAAGGCAAAAATTGTTTTTTGTAAATAGAGGCAAGGAGGTTTGCTTCTTCACTTTCGTTAAGTGCAAATGTGAGATCCGGCTTCTGCAAAGAAGGGATAGAAGTATGAGGTTCAGAGAGGGCTGCGGTCATACGCCAAATCTTTTATTTAAAGTTTGGAAACAACTGTGTTTCAGTTGCTTCATCTATGCTCAAGGGTTTTGGTTTCTATGGTTCTGCGAAGGTAATTAATTGTTAATTAATCAATTGTTTCAGTAGCTATCAGGTCTAATATTTCGGAACTCATGGGAATTATATCGTCTGTCAGCCTAGTTTTGGGGATGTCAATTTCTTCTATGCTGTTTAGTCTGTTACTTGTGACTGTATTCTGCTCTAGATGATTGAGGACTTTAGGCAGTCGACAGTCGTAGTCTTGGTTTATGTTTAAGAGCACTGTTTTGTGGTCTGAGTCTAATTCGTCAATCGCATAAGTGTCAATGTGAAAAAAATGGTTTTTAACTATCGCGATGTCGATCAGGTCAGAACATCAATTGGACTGGCATGGACGTCTTAAGGATATCTCCATGAAGTCCTCTGGATGACAATGTTTTTTTGCAATTTGGGTATCATCCTCCTCCAATCTGAGATATAAATGAAAGCGTCATTGTTAATGCAATTCGCTCCGGAAATGACACTTATGCGCGCTATAGCTTCAGGTTCGCCAATCATGCAGTGATTTGTTCTTTTTTATTCAATATTGATTGGGATTCCTTATTTGATAATTTAACAATTGATGGAGCCTTTACAAGGTTATCAAGCTGGTCGCTCGTCAATCCCCTCTCTTACCACCTTGGATGCGTTCATGCGGTAAGCGGGATGTGGGAAGGGGTCCTCGGCGGTCGAGCTGTGTGAACATTGCGCGCAAGTAGGCATGGTCAGGCGTAGTCAGACGAAGCCCGTGGCGAAACGAGAAGAGAATTCTCGATGAAGCACTCGGAGAAGGGGAAGAAAGGAGAAGCGCGCCAATCTTGCGTTGGAGACCCCTGCCATAAATAAAGCAATCAGACCCCTATTTGCTTAGGACATGTTTAATCCAAAAGAAAATTTGTCTCAATATGTACTAAAAACATCTTCTTTCCTTGAAGCCTCTAAAATGTCCGTTAGGTCTATTGTGCCCCAAAGATGACCTGAGAACATATTCTGTCTAAAGGTGTCCTAAGGTAGTATCTTGTTCTGAAGATGTCCTCAAGACGTTTGCTGACATAGAAATGACATCGAGACATATTTTGTCTTAAAAAATCTTCAAGACATATTTTGTCTTTGGGACGTTTTGTCCTAGAGCATTGCTCAAGACGCGTTTTATTCAGAAGACATTTAGTCCTAAATATGTACTGAAAACATGTATTGTCCCGAAGGAGCATGTGGATCTTAGAATATCCGTTAGACATATTTTGCCCTAAAAACGTCCTGGAAACATACTCTGCCCTAAAGGTGTTTCAAAATAGTATTTTGTTCTAGAGATGTCTTCGGGAAATATGTTGCCCTAAGAGTTCTAATATTAAGAGATATTATGTCCTATAAATGACCCGGATACATATTTGTCCTGAAGGTGACCTATACACGGAAAAAAATAATCCACAGGAAAGTCACGAACTTGTAGCTAGGTCTCGGATACGAGAAAAAATTGTGCGAATATCATGGATTTTCATCAATAATGTACAAACTTTGATGAAGGATTCACGAACTCGAAGTGATGATTCAGAAACGGTTCACCGCTTTTTTTTTCGTAGGTTATTCGTGATAAAATAACGAGTATTTCGAGAGTAATACGTAAGAGCT
>WSXT02050165.1:0-13002 GCA_011762715.2 Neuroterus valhalla
CGCAACTGCACGATCTATTCCGGGAAAGTCCGACAGTATCAAATACATTAGATAAGTCTCCTTATGTTCCTTCGTGGGCACAGCGCTCACAATCTAGCACTACCAACTACTGAGTGACGGTGCGCGCAACTTTCAGACGCTACGGTCAGTAAACAATTGCTCTTACAAAAGAAACATTCAAACGAAAATTGTGGAGTATCGTCTGAATTACAACTTTTGTCTTAAAAGTTTTGCGATAGCACCGAAAGCAAAGAAGATATTCGAATAAAAAAAGAAAATTCAACCCTCTTTTTATTTGTATAATCGATTTTTAAGCAACAAATAAGCAAAATACGAGAAAACATCGAATACACTAATTTGTAGATCCCATTTCTCTCATGAAAAATGGTGTCCTCTATTTCCTTGATTAAATTAGAAATACGATTGTTATACGCCATACAAGGTATCACCCCTTAATTCAAGATGGCGGACAACCTGCAAGGGGTGAATGGTCTGAAACTAGGACTAAATATACTGGATTAAGACCAAATATTCTCGGATTTGAGGCCTAAAAAATAAGACTTTAGGCAATATATGTTTGAGAAAATTCTCACTTCCATTATTTTAATATTGTTTCGAAGATTCCGACTTTGAACGTATTGTTATTTTATTAGCTGATTCGTACTAAATAAAACATGTATAACTTACTCTGGTTTTCAAACAGCACATTTCGTCATCTGTGTGAGAGGTGATTATTTAGCGAATGAGACATTTTTCACACGACTGAAGCGAGTAGAAAAAGTTCTATTCGCTGAAAATTACCTCTCACACAATTGTCAAATAATCTTCGAGCCAGTCGCAGATCCATGGGTCCCCATGGATCCCTAAAGTCCAGACTCGAGTTTTTCAAATAAGACGAAGTTTATCATATATAATGCTGGAAAGCGAATTTTCGACTTGAATACGGTTGTAGAGGGGGAATCATTTTATTGTGAATAACCATTCAAGTTGAACAGGAATCAAACTCAGCTCATTGCGAGGTTACGTTTTACGATTGTTTTGGTTACAAAGTTCTTCAAACCTAAAATATTCTGAAATTAAAAAATCACAGAAAATGTCAACAATTGTAAATATTTTATTTCTGCATTCTGGCTATTTTGAGGCGACTTTGGTTTTTTTGATGATACATTTTTTCAAGGTTCTTCATTCTCGGCGTCGTCATAAAAAGAAAATGTTTAGTTTTATGATAACAAAAGTTCAAGCTAACGCCAAGAAATGAAGAAGTGTGATAACCAACTAGTAGTTTTATAAATGAAATAAGAAATGAGTCTTAAAAATCAGAAGATTGTCCGTTTTAAAATCGCAAACGTCAGAATTATTATATATTATTGTAATTGTTTCTTCGAAGAAAAATTGTGAAGCAACCAAACACGAAACATGTATTATCATTCGAGAAAAAAAATTAGGTTCCATAACATCATAATTCAGGATGGCCGCTGGACTGAGAAACTTGGAAATGACCGTGAATTTTTTGAGATCAAAAAATAATAGTGAATTTAATCTTTGGCCGGGTATTTTATCAGTTTTTAGAAGAAAAATCTATCTAGACATTGATATATCACAAATTTTATATCACAAGACATAAAATACAATTTGATATGATTTGACTTTCAATTTTTTTCAAATGCCGAGTTTAAATGACAACTTTTTCAGTCATAAAATCATTCAGTTTAAAATGTGTAATTGTAAAATCTTGTACCATCGAAAGTTTCTATTTAAGATCTTCATTTCTTAAACTACATTTCCAAATAGAAGAATTTTAAAGTGCAGTTTTGGAGATTCACGAAGTAAAAGATTAAAAACTTTTAATATTGAAATATGAATATTAATTAATTAATGATTTTTAAAATTCAACTGTAGTTCATGTATCCGAGATTAAACAATAGTTGAATGATAATATTGGGTGACGCTGAATCTGTTAACTTGGAAATTCAAAATGTCAATTTTAATTGTTGTTTAACAAATTTTTTATTTGTAAGTAGAAATGTTGAATTTTCATGCGTAAATAACGGAGGAAAATGTATTTATTTAGAAAAAATGCGAGTAAGGTGAGGAAATACCAAGCATTTTTCCAATAAAATTCTGAAGATTTTAAGGATTTTGAAAGGTTGTAAGATCGTACAAAAACTATCTTAAGAATCTTGGTAAAATTTAAAATGATTTTCTTATCTCGAATAATTAATTTCAGCAGAATATTTAAAAATATTTCGAAGCACACACAAATTTAATGCATAAGTAACAATTGAACCGTTATAAATTTGGGAAAAATTGGAATAATTTCAAGAGATATTCAGAAGTTTTGAAAAAGTTCAAAAATAATTTGAAACTTCAAAAAAGTCAACAAACTTAAACAAAATGTAAACTTTTCAAGAGTTCAAACAAAAAAATGAAGACACTTTTCAAGCGTTCTGGAAGGATTCAGAATGATAAAAATATGTATTAAAATTTCTCAGAAAATTGAAAATAATTTTTCATTTTGAAGAATTAATTTCAAGAGAATATTTAAAGAGATTTTAAAAGACTCCAAAACTTTAAAAATAATAATCTAGAAGATTTTAAGCTGTTTCTTCCAATTTGGCAAGATTTGTTAAAATTTCAGGGGAAATTCGAATCATTTTGCAAGATATTCAGAAGTTTCGGAAAAATTCCAAAAATAATTAAACGTTCGTGGAAAAAGACGCCCAAATTTTCCTCTTTGGAAATAATCTTTTCATAGTTATAGATTGACTTTGCACTGAAAAACCAATATGGTCTTCAGCAGTATATTCTAGCGCGGCGCCCTAGATTTTTTGGTCGCACGCCCTATAATTTGGTTTCCGCGGCGCACAATATCGGTATGGGTAGGAGACCTAAACCAAGCTTAGCTGGTGACAAGTAACGAAATTTCTGAGGTTAAACTCTACTGACAATTTGAGCAAGCACATGTAATTTGGTAGATTTACCTTCGAATACTTACTGAAATTCTTCCAGTTGCCAATCCATCAATTTTCTTTTCACCCACTCATCCATATTCCAAAGGAAAAAAAAATTAGAAGATACTAAAACAGCCACTTTTTACGACAACGACACAACGAAGTTGCTTCCGAACGTCAAACCGGGTTTGGGTCAGATACCTAGAAAATAAACCTATCACGGAAAAGAGAATAGGCAGCATTCTGATACAGTTACAGCTAAAAAAGGTTTAGCTGGGACAGCCATATTGGTTTTTCAGTGCAACGTTTACCCATAAAATATAGTAGTATTAGTAGCTTATTACGACGAGAGGTAAAACTTGTTGAGAGTGTGAGCATGAATAAAACATCTATTGATTTTACACATAAAAGAGCAATTATTGAATCCATATGCCTAGAAAATCTCACTAAGATTTTTATTTAATGGAATGGATTCTCAAATAAAATGTTTCCACAAATATTGAGAAATGAACTTAAGTGGATTTATCATGGTTGGCTCGCTCACGTCACCACTGTAATCATGTCTTACAGAAAATACTGATAATTCCATTACGCAACAGTTTTTACCTCCGAAATTTCACACAGAAGCATTATCAATCTGAAAGACCCTCACGCATAGAACGTTGATAAAGAAGCGGATTCTGAAATACAAATAACAAATGAGATAACGACTAGTATAAAATTCACTGAAAAATTCGGAACGATACTCGCTTGTTATGATCTTGGTCAATTTTCTCATACAAGTGCTTAATCAATTTTAAGAAAATGAAGATCGTGACTAATTTTCCGCGTTTCATCCTTACAGGTCTCACTTCTCTAGTTGGTATGTATATATACGTAAAATTTTATTGCATTCCTAATTGCCTTCACACAACAGTTTTCAGGTAATATCATTCCATTATCTTGATTAAAAGAAAAAATAGAATGCTTGCATATCTTTTTACTTTGCGACAGCAATTTTTAATTTTTTTCAGTTTGTCTGCAGAACAAGTGAAATTTCACGATAAATATAAAAACTACGAATCACATCAAAAAACGATTCCAAACACGTTTGTAGCTCTTTTCCTGATGCACAGTTTCTGCTCATTCGTTTCACTCTTTGCTTTTGTCGTTTGAGAAAATTTTTTTTTCTTTTTATGTTGATAGTGTTCATGTGAATGAAAGAAAACCTTGCGTCCCATCGAAAACTAATTATCAACATATTTTTGGATATTCTTTGTGTTTATAATTTTTGGCAAAACATGCTAGAAGATCACTTCAAGGCAGTATTCCAAGCTGAGCAATATGCTCTGATAGTCAGAGTGCTCTAGAGGCCCTCGAATCACAAAAGGTCACATTCAGTCTAGGCTAGAGTTACTTCCAAGCACTTCTTGAATTCTCAGGAAGGAACTGTATCAATCTGATCTGAGTTCCAGGACATCTGAGTTTTAGAACCTTTTAGTTTGACACACCCAAGCATGATATTCGCCTCATCCCCTCCTGTTTTCAGCCTCAGCATTCTTAATGCAATAATTTTCCATGTTACCCTACTGTCGGTATCCTTCAACTTAGCTTCGCTTAACTTCTTTGATTTCCTTCTCCACGTCCCTTGCACCTCACCTGTCTGACACCCGACGTCACAGTTCTTTTTCGGTTACTGACCGATGCTATGGTCTGAACTTTTTTCCCTGCTTCAAACACTTAGCTCCTCTATCTCCCTCATTTTTCGCTTATGCTCTTTCCATTCCCATTCATCCATTGGATTGTTTGACATGTGATCTTGCTCTTCCCTCAGATCCTAAAACGTCAGTCCACTTCTGTGTGATTCCTCTGGCTTACTCATCTGTGGGTGGTTTACTTCTCCTCTGCTCTCCCTCTTACGTTCTGCAGCTTGCCCATCCAACTCTATGTTGCCTTTTACCCTCCTCAACTACTTTAGTCAACACCTTGCCACTCCCTCCCTTCTTTTCTCCTCAAAATAGCGCTGGCTACTCGGCCTTCAGGCTAGGCACTTTTATTCCACTTCGCCTTTTGCCAATTCTTCCTCCACCACTTCTACGCGTTTCTCACTTTCACTTCCGAGGAACCGCCCAAAGGGTCCCGAGCCCTCAAGCGTCAGACCGTCGCTCCGGTTACTCGCCGCCTAAGTCTTGGCTCGCTCGCCTACGCAACTACTGCCTAATCACGTGCTTTTGCTAAGTGTCACCGCCCGCTCAACTTTCACCTTGACACCGTTCGGGGATCCTCTCATCGTAGCTTGCGCCTGTCCTGCAGCTCGCCCTGGAAGAGGACCCCCAGGTTCCGGTGTACGGTCCTTACTAGGACCACCGAAACCCTCGCCACCAGCCATCGCCACGATCTGGCAACACCACCATTACTGTGAGTGGTAATAATTGATCTTTAATCTACCTCGCTTTTTCATTGTGTTTCTCCTGTTTTTGAGCGTCCTATTCCCATTTCCCTCCTTCGCAGGCACCACCGCCATAAGACGAGGAATGGTTTGAAGGAGGAAATAGATTTAATGATTTTTAGCAATATGCGGATGATAAACAGTTTTTTCGGCCAAAAAACGTAGTGCGTTTATTTTTTCTACATGCGCTAGCTTATGCTTTTGGATGTTTATGTTCTACGTATGACCACGTGATCAAGTTCCAAAGAACTGAAGAGATCATTTTTAGAAACTGTACAATCTAAATCATATTCATGAAACCGATACATAACTGTGTTTTCTTATTGATTTCAGATCAAATATTAATATACTTGCAAACATGATACGATTGCCTGTTTCTTCTTGCAGGTTTAAGCTCGAGTTCAGTAAGTTTGATCAATAATGCCAACTCTGCACCTGGCGTTTCTCGCAGTGGGTCTTCTTCCTCTTCCGACAGTATACATTCTTCTGCAATTTCCCACCCTGCTGTCGACTCTACTCTTCGTGCCAGATCTAGGTCTCCTCCCCCTCATCGTCACAGATCTAGGTCTCGCCCTCCTCTTCGTTACAGAGACACCATCGTTCCTCCTTCAAGGCTTCCTTCTCCCGATAGATTAGGTTGTGGACTTGAGTATTTTGAATATATTCGTCTCATTTCCTACTCCAATCCAAGCGAGATATTTCAACTTCAAAGGTACACTTTTCCTGATAATATCCCAATGGAAGTGGGAGTAGGAGATCGTCAGTATGAGCCTGTGCCGATTCGGGAACAATTTGTTATATCAACATCTTACGGTGAAGTCTATGCAATATTGGTGACGTACAATCAACTCGCTGGAATATTTAGAACAGATACTTTCCCTAGAAAACGGGCCAGAATTACCATGTACGACCACAGTATTACCTCGTTAAGCCCGAGAGAAATAGATGATATTCCAGTAGGTTCGCGTCGACGAATTAGTAATGATTATGATGTAGTATTTATTCATCGAAACTAACCAATAATTACCTCAATGTAATTTTACTGGAGCTTGTGTCGTTTTTCAGAAAATGTAATTTTTCTATTTCTAATGTATCTTCAAAATAAAAGTTCATAACATATTCGTACATTTTTTTTGTGGCGCAAGTTTTGGCAATCCATCTTTTGCGTCGTCATTTTTGACATTCTTCCATTATTTAATTTTCTCATTTTGAATTTTATTAAAATATGATCAAAATGAAATATGCTCGTCTTATGTGTCCACTGATTCTTCTTAAAGATCGTGTCTTTTGCCTGCAATTCAATATTTTCATATTTGTCTTTGTCAGGCCCTGATCATCCGAATACATATTCACAAAACCAAAGCCTTACAAAAGGCACCATGCTCATCAGAACCTACAAACTGTAATTCGAAATATAAGAAGAGCGCTTTTACAAATTCATAAAATATTCAGAACAAATACTGAAGATACACTAAGAAGTATCTTGTACTTGTACGTTTTAAGCACCACTTTCCAGAATGGCTCTCAAACTGTAACTTTCTAACTCTTGAACTGTAAGGTCTCTAGGCTCAAGAAGGGCTGACGCAATTGTAGGAAGTTGCTCCCCCCTCCAATACTTCAAGAGAAACCATCGCGTGACCGTTAATAAATTACATTTTAGAAAACCAATAGACATCATAAAGTTCTTCACACCACCAATTTCAACAGCGGGTAGAAAAATAAGGAAAGTTTTTCATGGAGGCTTAGTTTTTGTCCCGAACCTCACTTTAAAATTCTTCTGAATTTCGCAGGAAGAATATATAGCGGAGGATGCTTCTCTTCGTGCTTTTGATGCATGATCACAGAGGCGTACATAAAAGTCATTCTCAACATGCAGTCCTTCAGTAACTGGTCATCTTATCCTTCCTGAATAGGGGTTTCAAAAAATCGTCAGGGTCACTACCGAAACTCTTATTGTACGCCTGATACGAGTTTTGCTGTATCTCTGACGTCTCTGTATAGGGGTCACTACCATTCTTCAGCTGCCGTTCTCGAAATTACCACTTCGTGTCGGAAATCCTACTCGTGGATTATTCCTTCATTTCATCTGGTTCATCATGGATGGAGTCTTCCTCTACAAGTTGATCCGGATCTACGTATGTGAAGATTTTTGACACGTAGAACCTTCAGACATCTTTCAGGACCTTCCACCTTCCACCTTTCACCTGATTACGTATAAATTTAACGAGCAAACCCTCCTCTCCACGCACATCCTCTCAGATGGTTTTACCAATTTCGCTAATGCTTGTTGATTCTTCCGAAAATAGGAATGCCATGGATCCTTGATCAGATCTTCACTTTGAATTAAGCATACCTCTAATCCCAAATGAAACACTTGGACTGCTTTAGAAATGCCCGGCCCTCACGTCCACGCACATCCCCTCAGAAAGTTTCACCAATTTTGCTGATGCTTGTTGATCCTTCCAAAAATAGGAACGTAAATGGTTACTTGACCAGATTGTCCACTTTGGAACTCACATATCTTGTTACCGTCTTTGAAACCTGGACTGACCTAAGAGTGTCCGGTCTTGATACTTAGTGATCGGTTTTCTGAAACAGGTGAGTCTCAATATCCTAGTTGCCAGAGCCTTTGTGTCGGTCGAAGACAACTCTGCCTCCTCTTCCACGGAGCGTGAAAACAGGTTGCCAAGTCTTGGCTCACGCTCTGTATTAGGAAAAGTCGAAGCGAAAATAAAATCCTTCAAAAATGCATCCCCTTCACAGTTGTCATGCTCTACAAGTGAGACCATCACATTCTCGAAGACGAAAAGGATCCACTCAAATAGACTAGCTAGAGCATGATACACCATGCTAAACGAGCGATAAATATTGTATTTTCTTTTCATCACGTCCATCACGTTGTTTGTATACTCCGTAGTTGATCTGTGTGCAGTAATCCGTGGGTAACCCACCTGCTTATGAATAATTCCTCTCAGATAGCTTTGATATTGATTGCGTTCTTCTAAGGTCCGTTAGTCCCTAAGCACCCATTTGGTCCGATATAATATACAGTCTAAGATGCATATTCCGCAGTGGCTCGTATTTCGATGCCAACCACCAACGCAATCTGTCGAAAGCCTGGCTTTTTTACCAGAAAGCTTTTGATTTAACTTCCCATAGACATATCGTCCTTCAGTTGAGGATCTTGAAAGTTCGACCACATATAGTATGCATGTAGCATAAAGAGCTTCATGCTCATATGTAAAACAAGATGTACTACTTTTCCTGGAAAACATCTCCTGGATCACAATATTGTATGTAAAACAAGATGTACCATTTTTCCTGGAAAACATCTCCTGGATCACAATATTGACACTGTTTCTCAAACTTCACGATTCACATGAGTACTCCTATGGCGAAACTGATGTTTGTGAGCATGAAGTCACTCATATATTACACACGGATGACTTAAAGACCTGTGCTTCTCCAAAAAATGGATACGCACGAGACATCGGTATGAACTTTGGGCTCAATGAGTGTGTGTAATGTGAGATTTATCAACAACATGACGAATCGCAGGTTTCGATAACAACCCTGGGCTTGTGGATGGAAGTAGTATCAGACATCTTAGCGCTGGAGAGACCTACAAATACATAGGCGCGCCTGAGAGCCACATTCAGGATACAACATAAGTGAAAGAGGTTCTCTGAAGCAGATACAAATACCTGTTCCGACAGATTTGGTCTTCAGCCTGTCAGCGTTGAACAAGATTTCAGCGACTAACATGCTTACGCACTTTCTGGTGTACTCTATTCATTTGAGGAAGTTCCGTGAAAGAAGAGTGAGCCTAAGGCACTCGACATCACCATGCGAAAGATAATGCATATATAGAAAAGCTTGCATATCAGCTCGTCCGTTCCACGCTTATACATTGCACGCCGTGAAGAAAAACGTGGTCTTCTCAATCTTCAATGCTTTCACAAATAAATCAATTTGAGCACGGCCTACATCATCGCTACCGAGAGAGATGCTTTACAGAAATTTTTCAGGAATCACGAGGTGGTTGAAAAGGAGCGTTACCTTGCAAAGCCGTGAAGCAGGCAGATGACACTCTTAGTCTGAATCTGAACATCAACGTTGAAGACACTGCCTTACTTCACTAAGGTGCTCCACTTCTAAGAGCACAGGTAAAGGAAGAACAAGCCAAAACCTTCTCGAACCAAGACGAAGACAAGGTGATGCACGGAACGTTTCACAAAATTTTAAAAGATCAATCCTTGTCACATAAGTCAACGTTGCCTTCCTCTAACTCATCTCGACCTGATTCCAGCGACAGGTGCAGGGCGTGTGATCAGTTCCATGAGCACCGATTTCATATACTATCAAATAGTCCCTTCACGCAGGAACGACGTATATGTAGAGACTTGATGCGGCCCTAAGACTGCACTACCACCATCTTTGTTGCTCTTATGGCATTGGTTACAATCCTGCCCTGCTGAACGCTCTAAGAGAGATAGAGTCAATTTTTGAGAAAATAAGAGCCAAATTCAATGAAGCAACAGGTTCTCCACTATAGTTCCTATCCGATACTCCAGACCTGACATCGAGCTCCTTGACAAACATGAACGAACTTTGATCGCGTTCTAATTTTCGGCTCCGGCCGACTACAACATCCAGCCAAAGGAACTAATAAAAAGGAGGAGTATAAAGATCTCAGAGAGCAGCCACAGTGACCCTTCTGAGGATATAAGGGTGGAATAATTGTTCTTTTAAACAGTGCCTTTGGAGTTGCGACGCCTTCACTGGTTGCTACCAGAATGACCCTGCGGTGGTTGCTCAACCAATATTTTATATATGTATATTGAAAGGAGGTTATTGAAACAGAAAACGTGGCATATTTGGAAACAAGTTATGAAAACGCGATCGTTTGAAGTTTTCTGCTTTATTGAGACAAGGAGACTGTTGTAAAACCTGTGAACAGGAAGCTTTTCGACCTCCATCTATAAGCAGTGGTGTCTTGAAATGGAAAAATGAGAGTCATTCACACACTCAATCTATTTCCCGCAAGATACAAACAAATGTAATTTTAACTGAGTCCATAACTTTAAGGGAGTATAAACATGATTTCTCTAATCTGTTTATTTAACAGCCTGCCAATTAAAACAAAATTCGATTTCTATCCCATAAAATGGTTTCCAAGATACAATATATCCGAAAAAATTGAGAAATCAGGTTAAGCATGATTATCACATTTCGCTTTCTTACGCATCAACTGATATTTTGTCTTTTAACGAATTCTTATCATTGCTTTAGGTGAAATTTTTTTCCTTATAAATTTTACTTAATAATATCATAAGCCTAAAGTATCTCTATGCATTGAACGTACGAAACGAGCAGAATTAAAAAAAAACAAACAACGAATGAGATAACAGATAACATGAATTTAACTGGGAGAATCGTAGGATAACATATTTGTTACATTCTTTTTGGGTTTTCTCATTGAAGTGCTCACTCAATTTTAAGAAAATGAAGATCCTCACTGATATTCGCTGTTTCATCCTGATAGTTCTCACTTATTTATTTGGTATGTATCTATACGCAAAATTAAAATGAATTTTCAATTTCAGTAAATACTACTATCAAGAATTATCTGAACGGGTAGCGCCAGGTAGCACTAGGAATCACTGATATCTTGAAATTCGAAAACTTGTTCGTACAAAAACTGGTGTTATTTTTTTTTGTCCAACGGCAAGAAATCCCACTAAAAAGAAAACAAGTACAAGGTGCATCCAAGAGAATTTGGGAGTTTGATTATTCATGCATGAAAAACAATTTATTGTGGAAATCATTAGTTACTAAATAAGAGCTGGAACGCTCGTTTTGAATATAGCAATGCCATCACATAAATTAAATTAGCAGTTCATATTATATTTAATACTTTTGAAGGATTTATCATTTTTCCCAGATGGTAGTCTTCTGATAAGGAGTAAATATTCGCAAGGTTGCTCAGAATGTTTTTTTCTCAGCATGCTGTAAATATTTCGCAATAAATCAATCCATGCATCCTGTACCAAATGACACTTTTTATAAAAAACCATAATTATATTTTTTATAAAGAATGAGGGAAATCATCAGTTGACGAATTTGATGCTAAATATCTGACTGCAAGAAGAAACCCGTGAAAGAATAATAAAAGTCATTAAGTTTATTGAAAAAATGACAATCTGTCGGCGCACAGCGGTTCAAGATCTCAAATTCCTGGGAAAAAATCTGAAAGTTAATATTTATGATTTCCCGAGTGATTGTATCGCGTTTTTTTTTGTCGCTGAATTGAAAAGTGATATTATAAATTCAAAATTCCAAATCGCGTATCCAAAATGGCGGAAATTTTTCCAAAATTTTGTATTGTTTCTCACGAAAATAAGTACGAAAGGGTGTTTTGGGTCGCTGAATTCAAAAATGATATAAGGAAACGGAAAATTCGAAATGGCGACCCAAAATGGCGGACATTTCTCCAAAGTTATTGATTGTTGTTCATGAAAATAAGTACAAATGGGTTTTTTTGGTCACTGATTTCAAAAATGATATTCAAAATTCAAAATAGTCGACGATCCTTCGAAATTTTCTATTGCTTGTCACGAAAATGAGTAAAAAGGGATTTTCTGGATCGCTGATTTCAAAAATGATATCTAAAATTCGAAATTCAAAATAATGCACTAAAAATGGCGGACGTTTTAGGCTCAGAAGAACTATTCTCGAAGCCTCTCGCGAGTGCTCGTAAATAGTGAAAGAATCTCGGTATACCGAGGAACTGCGCCCCTGAAGTTGTGATTTCATTTTCAACATTCAGGTCCTTGAAGGATTCCAAATATTCGAAAATTTTGGGACGTTCCCATTTCACAATCCGCGTCTTGAATTCTATTAATAAGGGAGTAAACAATTTTTTTGCCTTTTGTTCTAGTTTATGAACTTTTCACGCCAAAAATCTGAACTTTTTATTCTGAAGTCGCTTTTATTTAACAATGTTCTCGTTACATTCATTACTGTTATATATATTTGTTGTTCATATATTTATAGTTTTTATATTATTTATTCATTCATTAAATCTCTCGATGAGAGAATTAAATGCTTTTACTAATGACTACTCTAATTTCATAAAATTGTAAAATTCAATTTGGACACCCTATGTATTGTGTCCAGCACATTCAAAACGTTCCCAAGGGTATATTCGAACGTCATTGAATAAATAACTTCCATTTTGAATGAGTATCTTTTTGGCATGGCATGTGGCGTGTAGAGAATCACGGATTGGTGGGTTACACCGCGGGTCAACACTCCCGCGCGGTTGTAGAAAAAGCGCATTTCTTCAAAAGGGCAGCTCTTGTTGAAGGAATCAAAAAATTGATACTTTTTGGCGATCAAAACGGGAAATCCCAGCGCGTGCACTCACAGACAAAGAAAAATTCACTATGTATATTCCTGAATTATATTTGAGAAAAAATTTTTGGACGGGTACATTTCACTCCCAATATCAAGAATATACTTATTTGAAATGCAAATGCGGAAGCAGGCTGCGATTTAACCTACCTTCAGGGATATCCTTCACGTCACCTTAGCTGTGTCTGGAACAAACTCACAGAGTAG
>WSXT02050176.1:0-13001 GCA_011762715.2 Neuroterus valhalla
GAGGAGGACTTTTAGTCGGTAGGCGCACTTTGCGAATCCGACACTACCCAGTTTCCCCTGGGTGTCTTTCTGAAGATGTTACCTCCTCGGCCCCATCAAACAAAAAAAAAAACTCCCGGACCACGCGCCCTAGTTCGTGACTTTGCCGTTTTCGCCCATGGAAGTTGCCCTAGCCTGTATTACAACTTCTACCTACAAAACAAGCATTACTGGCGCCCTCCATCGCTTGCGCCGGCCATCTAGTCATCATGTTTTTTGTGGATTTCGACATCACATCTTCGCAGTCAAGTGTGTGTTTTTCATTTTTGATATTTGATATAAATTTGAGTCTGTGAAACGGAATATTCAATCGGTAACGATAGAGAGGCACTCTAAGAGAAAGAGGAGCCGTTATCAAGATGATCTCGACAAGTTATATTGTAAACTTCGGAAATGAGCGAAGCGACGCCGTCGCCGTTCTAGCAGTTCATAGTTCGAACGACGATCCTCACAGACCATATTGCGAGCAGGATACTTTTTTCGAATCCTTATCTGATTATGAGCCCGGTTTTGAAGATGGTCCAGGCAAAAGTAAATTATCAGGTATGTTCAGACATGTTTTTGGCGGCAGGCTCGAATTTGAAGCTGGGATACTCTAGGCAATATGGCAGCAGGCTGACAAGTGGTGTGAGATAAACCGCGCATCATGGCGATGGGCCCTCACTAGAGGTCAGACAGACCGCGCGTTTTTCTGCATTGCATTTGAACGTTATCTACTTTACTGCGCGAGGACTTGTAATGTAAGTCTGCACTGTTATTAATGCCTATGCACATAACTTCCTTACATTGTTTCAGGTATGAGAGGTTCTTCGGGGGAAGTGCATCAAGACAAATCCGATGATAAGGAAAAGCAGATGATGACGAAGGAATATCTTCTGCGCAGAATCCAGTTCCTAAGGAGGTTTATGGGTCGGATTTGGATGGTTTCGGAAGGTTGGCAGGAGATGAATTGGTTACTCCAGAAAAAATCATATCATGGTATTCTGAGCTCTTAACTAGGGTAACACATTGGGTTCAGCAAAGCCTTGAGAAGGAGGAGATGGCAGAGTTGCTGGAAGTGTATCCTCGAAAGAGTAATGTACATTTGGAGGCACCTGGGCCTAATCCGGAAATTCAAGCTTCATTAAGTGAGTCGGTTAAAAAACGAGAAAAGTATTACTTGTCTGATCAGAATATCGCTGGGACACCTATACACCGATCAGGTCAACCTTTGAAATGCTGCTGGTTAAGTCTGAAACAGACAAAGACGACCAGAAGAGATTAATAAAATATCAATTGGACACAGCTAACTCCTGGATAAGGTGTTTCATCGGGCAACTAAAGGTCGTTAAGTATTTATCCATCCGAGTTTGGACAAAAATGCCAAATCAATTTTGGAGAAGGCACAAACTGACGAGCTAGGTCGGTATTAGTCTCTCGGACAAGCTCAACGCAGCTAAGTCCATGCAGAAGCTAGGATTGGCGCTCAAGCCTACTCCGACGACTAAGAAGATGCAGCCGCGTTTTTTCAACACGGGAAACTGTCGGGATCAGGCACAGTTACAGGAAGGCAGACCGAATTTCTCTCAACGGAACCTTAACAAAGCCTCCCCCTCAGAAACCTTAAAGGAAAACCGGACGCGGAGCGATTGAAAACTTTCTTTGGTGCTTGGTCTAGTATAACGTAATATAGATTTGTTGTAGATTTAATTAAATGGTATAAGCTTAGTTTCGCTACCAAGCAGCGTCAGCCTTATCTGCCTCGGGAGATTCAAATTGGCTCAAAGGAATTAGAAAAATGTGAGGAGGCCGTTAGTCATTTACTAGAAGCAGGTGCTATTAGGGTATCTTATTACTTTTGGTTGCAGAATCATATGGTACAAAGAGATTTGTTCCTAATTTTGAAAAATTAAACAAGCATATGTCAACGGAACATTTCAAATAAGATGGTATTCGAACAACAAGCGAGTTCTTATCCAACGAAACGTTTATGGCGATGCTTTCTCGCTTGTAAGTATTCATTCTGATAGTAGGAAGTATGTTAGGTTCCAATCCAAAGGCTTGTATTACAAATTTTCTTGTCTTCCATTTGGCTTGTGTACTGCTCCGTTTGTATTCACGAAGGTTATGAAACCTGTAGCTAATTGGTTAAGGGAGCGAGGCTGGATGTCTGTAGTGTGCTTGGATAGCTGGTTATGTTTAGAGCCTTATTTCGAAACATGCCGGAAGGAATTTTGTGGAGACTGTAAATTTATTATAATCTTCAGGGTTCATTGTTAATCGTGAAAAGGAAATGTAGACCCCTCATAAGAGTTCCGAATTGTCGAGTGTTATTTTAAACTCGGGAAGCTTAATCTTGGAGCTTCCAAATAAAAAACGGAAGAGGTTTTGAGCGTTGATTCAGGAATCCAAATTTAAGAGAAATTGTGAACTTAGTCAGTTTGCACAGTTTGTGGACTCTATAACAGCGTCTTGTCTGGCAGTAGAGGTCGACTGGGTTTGTGAAGAAACAATGGCGATCACGATGCAAACATGGTTTTGTCAGAGAAAATTAGAGAGAAATTGGATTTTATATATAAATTACTTAGAGCTAGCAGCTTTGTTTTCAGTTTTGAAGTCAATTTCTGAAAGCTTAGAAGGGTGTGAAATCCTTTGAGGGATCGATAATACAACGGCCATCGCAAATACCAATCGGGTGGGGGGGGGGGGGTAAGTTTTCTCGGCTAAATAAAATGGCACGGGGATTGGAACTGGATTGATTGATTCATGTTTATCTATCCTGGGCGAACCCTTAAGGATACAACAAAAGAATATTCATACAATGTTGAACTAAAAGTTAGTTATATATATATATATATATTTATATACATACTCCCGCAGAACGATATTCCGATCGCTTCAAACAAATGCTCATAACTATATAAAACTAAATAATATTCATACCATTCATACATATTACATCGTGTTTCAACGTTTTACATCATTTGCGCACTCTGCTCGCTTCCACACTTTAAAACCTATTCTTCAACCTCCTTCAAATATTTTGATAACTCTTTTTTAAACGAGTTTACTGTCTCTGCTTGTATGACGCACTGAGGTAGACTGTTCCACAAAGTTTTAGCTGACACAACAAATGATTTCTGGAAAGTTACAGTTCTGCTCTGTGGTACTCTAAGCCTTTCTGGCTGCCTAACCTGTCTGGTACTAATAGTAACCCTCTCAACAAACTTATCCAATAGATACTGCGGGCTTTGAGTTTATAATATTGTTTATGCAAGAGATACAACAAATAGTTTTCTCTTACTCCCAATACTAAGCCACCCAAGCTGTTTCTTATAAGGTTTAATATGTTTCTTACGCTTAACATTGAAGATAAACCTAATGCAGGAGTTCAATAAATTTGTTCATTTGTACACCTGTTCTGCCAGAATGTCTGTAAATATTACACAACAATATTCAAAGTGAGGCATAATAAGAGAGGAGTCCAGCCTAATTCTTTACTCTGTTGAAAAAGAGTTTCTATTAAAGTGCAGTTTTTTAAGCGTAGCATACACCCTTCAAGAGATATTTCCAACTTTCTTATGCCATGATAAAGTTGACGTTCAGATTATTCCTTGATTTCGAGCACTGTCGACAAAAGGTGCAACTTGTTCATTTACTTTTATAGGGAGCAAAGAAGCAATGTCAAGGCTATTAACATACCTAGTAATACCTAAAATTAGCGCCTCAGTCTTACTCGGATATAGCTTGAGCCTGTTAGTCTCAGCCCAATCACATATAGACTTGATATCTTTGATAATTAACTGAATAGTCTCACTAATTTTATCTGACGTGCATTTAATATAGATTTGCAGATCATGTACAAACAGTATGTGTAGGCGGAACTTCAAAATCGTACCTATGTCGTTAGTGAACAGAATAAAAAGCAATGGACCAAGCACCAATCCCTGCGGTCCACCTGAGCCAATGTTACCCCACTGAGATATCTCTTGTCCACATCCTATAACAGACCGCCGACGATCAAATAGATAGAATAATATCCACTTGAGTACAGATGCCGAAAACCCATAGTTCTTGAGTTTGCATAAGAGAAGTACATGCGGGACCATATCAAAAGCTTTGGTAAAATCAAAAAGAACCATAACTGTTATCATTCCTCTATCAATGCCTAATCGAATTAACTATTAATTAGTTACGTCGTAGATTTGGGGACCTTAATGAATCATTCGGAGTTCTTTGGATGGAAAGACATTCGGAGTTCTTTGGGGGAAGGGGGACCTTTGGAAGAAAGGATATTCGGAGCTGAAATTCGGAGTTCTTCGGAGGAAATTAATTTTCGGTTGCTTATTTAGTTATCATTGAAGTTATCAGTGTGTGGTTCTATAAACGTGGGCGCAGTGTTCGTCGAGGGAATTTAACATAGGGAGTATCATCGTGGAAGGGATCGTGGTGAACCTTGTGGATACAGTGATTCTTAAATTCTGGGAAGTGTATTATTTTTGATAATATAAAGTGATTTACGTTTGATTGATTTTGAGGAATCGCATCAAAACGCGATTACTCGAATTAGAGTAAACTGAGTTACCCCATTATATTGGAAACAACACAACAATTACTTCCGTGATTCAAGACGTGAAAATACCGTGAGTGCACAAACGTGATATAGTATGGGAAGAGTATGAGGTGATCAATTCGAGGAACATCAGGATCTACTCATAGGACATCTGGCTTATTTCCAACATCAAAATCCCGGTAGAACAACCTAGGTTTAACGATAAGCAGGAAATTTGCGTTGCCAGTACCTTACAGTATTACTTTGAAATTACTCAACCGTTATCGGTTAACATTGATAATTTGTTTTTAACGACTAGGAAGCCTAACAATACTGCAAACTGTATGACAAGATGGGCGGCGCAAACGATGGAGGGCGCCAGTGGTGCTGGTTTTCTTCTTGGACTGAAGATGGTGACGACATCGTATGTTTAATAACATTACTACAAAGTTATCTATTTTTTGTTGCAAATCAATTTTTTATAATTGAAATTCCCTGCGTGAGTGAACAATCATCTTTGGTTGGAAGCTTCTCCCTCTGGTTTAAAACTTCATATTTTTTTATGGAAATTTAATCTTTTTAGTCGAAAATGCGCATGTTTGCTATTAAATAATCCTTTTTCGGCTGAAGATTCGAGTACTTTGTTCAAAATTTACTTTATACATTCAAAATTATTTTCTTCATGTTGAAAATTGGCCTCTTTTGCATGAAAACTCAAGAATTGGGTAACTATCTTATTGAACCTTCATAAATTTGAATTCAAAACACTACGATTTCTGACGTTTGAATTGGAACATGTTTGACGTTCAAAAAAATGACACATCTTTCAGCTTTCGACATGAATAATTTCAGGAAAATCATCTACGCTCACCACGCGTCATAGGGCCACTTGTTGTAGTGCCAGCCTCACGGCTGCTCATGCGTGAGTGATTCTGTCTCTCCCCCCGAACCTCGCACGACGGCCCACTCGCTCAAGAAGGCAGTGCCTTAATGCGTAGATTAGAAGTTGTTTACTTTGTTACTTGGGACGCACGTATTCACACACCGGTTCAGAGACTATACATACGGTCCTGGTCCTGAGTGTTTACGTTAGCGTAGTCGGCCGTCGCTTCAAATCTGGTTCGAAATGGATTTTAATTGCTTTTCGTTGCAGGACCGCCAACTCCCGATACCGGCTCTTTGACGCGTGATGAGTGTATATTGGCTACTTGAATTTGAAACTATAAAATGCTGGTAATGTTGGATTTAAATTAAACTACCGTCGGAAATTATGGGATCGATTCACGCAAGCACTATCAAAAATCACTGCTGGCTTTGAACCACGATAACTTGGAAAAAAGAGATGATAGCGCAATTGAAAAAAAATGAAAAGCCTATAAAATCCCACGTCCAGTGATGTGGAACAGATTTTGTTTTTATCTGATGAAGAGAATACAGCAGGTGATAAGTTTTGGAAAAAATTCTAGATTTTCTAAAATTCTGTTCCTCGACTTCAACTTCTAGCATGACCTAGTAAAATTTTAGCGAAAATCCAAAAATTATGCGACATAGAACCTGGAATTTTCTCTTTAATTCAAGCCAATGAAACTTCAAAAATCTCTATTGGTTCCCGAGATACGATTAAAAATGTTCGATCGTATCTGAGTTGAGTTTTAGTCGACGATCACGGTTTTCGGCTGGTCTGCTGCTCGCTTCCTTCGCTGAGACAGGACCAAATAGGCCACGAACAAAAGTGGTGCTTGATTGGGGCTCTCTTATGCTTTTGATTCTGCTCATCAGTAGTTTTTATTTCAAATGATTGTTGATTTTTTAAATCATCCATCGTTTTTTAAAATTATTTACAATTATTTGAATCCACGTTTATCCCCATACAAGAGAATAAAAAAATGATGAACAGTTCTTTTATTCCTAAAATTTTTATCAACAAGAATATTAATAAAAATGTAGATATATTGTTACGAGAATAAACTTTTTTTTCAAACGCTTTCAGCATCTGATTTCTAAATAAATTATTCATATGAAAAACTTTCAAAAATATTAAAAGGGAATAATAATGGAATTATTATAATATATTATTATAAATTCAATATATCTAAATTTTTATTAATAATTCTCAATTGAAATAATTGTAAATAATTGAAAAACAATGAATAATTTAAAAATGTACAATAGTTTGAAATAAAAATTACTGAATGGAGCAGAATTAAAAGTATAAGAGAGCCCCAATCAAGCACCACCTCTGTACGTGGCCAATTCGGTCCTGCCTCAACGAAGGAAGCGAGCAGTAGACCGGCCGAAAACCGTGATCGTCGACTAAAACCACGGTCGTATACACAGGTCCGGGGGCTCTCGTGTTGGGGGATGTTCCCTTATTGAAGCTTCCGGTTCATTCAGAAAATCTCCACTTCCAGTGGTGGCGTGACAGTACAGTGCTGAAAGCGGCGGATCAATTAAAATTTTAATCTCAAGAAATTAATTTGTTCTAGATATAATCGGTATTTGAAAAAATTTGGATGAATTATTGAAAACAATAACACAAAAATAAAGCTGGGAATTATATTATTCACAATTATTTTCATGAAACTCATTTCTAAAAATATTAAAATGCAACGCGTTGCGTTGGAAAATATTTCTAATTATGAGAAAAAATTCACTACAGATGAAGATTGTCGATTCCTATTAATTTCCTACGAAAATATCACTCGGCACTTCAAAAGTTGATCTTTTGCCTTCGAATCTTGACTTATTTCTCTCACAATTCGGCACAGAACAACTTGGCATTTTGCAGGTCTTTTTATTATTTTATGAATTTTTTTGACACTTCGTCTCTAGACATCTTTGGTTCACTTGGGTTAGACCATAGGTTAGACGACCGCGATTTGTTTTGATTTTTAAATCCTGAAGCGCTCGACATATGCGCCACTACACTCAGTGGCCCACTTTCGAAACTTTTTGGCTTACGTTAGGGAACATCCCCCACCACGAGAGCCCCCGGACCTGTGTATACGACCGGGACTAAAACTCAACTCAGATACGATTGAAAATTTTTGATCGCATCTCGGGCACCGGTGGAGATTTCTTAAGTTATTTGGCTTAAATTAAAGATAAGATTATTAAAACAAAATGAAAAAGTTGAAGTCGAGGTACAAAATTCTGGAAAAGCTATAATTTTTTTCAAAACTGATCACGTGCTGCATTCTCTTCAGCAGATGAAAACAAAATCTGTTTCACATCACTTCACGTGAAATCTCATAAGCTTTCAAACTGTTTTTTTTTTTTAATGGCTATCATCTTTTTTTCCGAATTTTTGTGGTTCAAAGCCAGCAGTGACGGTAGTGTAGTTTTTTTGAACAAATCATTGCAACTTTTATGATATTCTAATTCTCCTGACCTTGCTCAAAAAAACTAAGAAGGTTGAAGACTTATGCTTGAAATGAGCGAACCATAACTGTGACTAATAAATCTTAACAATTAAATTATTTCTTATCAAACTAGTTTGATTAAGTCAAGGGCTTTTTTTATTCCAATTATCTTGAATCATGGAATATGTAGAACTAATCAACCGTAGAATAAGAAGACCAAGATAAATCGTCGAATGTTAGTTTTCAATTAATAATTGCATTCCGTTCTACAATTTCGGAAATTTGGAACAGATTTAGAAGAATTTCATGCATTATCTGCTGAATACGTTTTCTAGTTACAATTAGTTTCTAAATGGTAATTAATAAAATGATTTTAGCTTCCGATTTCTCAGAGTTTATTGAAAAAAAGAAAATATGACATTTCGAAACATTAGATTAGTTTGGATGCTCATCCAAGAAATTTATTATCTCAAAATGATAAAATTTGAATTTCTTTCTTTTATTTGGAAATTTTGGGTCTAATTATATATTAAACTCTGATATTTTAATATGGAATTATTTAACTTTTGGAGTTCTCAATTTGAATTTGTTCAATTTAGAATTTCAAATATGCATTTCTAAACTTTAAATAGTAAATTTTACAATTTCGAACGTTTTCAAATACAGGTTCTCTCAAAATCTTATAATTGAAACGTCAGTGTATTCAGAAATGATCAACTTTAACAGATTTCAATTTGATCTAATTCAATTTGAAGTTGAAAGGCTTTAAATGCTTTGTGTCCTGTTTTTGAACTTTATTCTAAAATTTTTATGATTTCAAGCTTTATATCAATTGGAAGTTTCAATGCCGATCTGCAACCTTATCAAGTCATTTTTTAAAAACAAAAGATTGTTGATGCATATTGATGAAATTAAAGACAATTGAAAAAAAAATAAGTGTCAAAAACTAATGAAAACGTAAATTCATATTTACAGTATAATAATGCCAGTTAAAAAAAGCATGTCGAGGAGTGATATAATATTAATAATAATAAATCTTTATTAAGTTGCCACCAAAAAAATGTATAAAAGAATAAAGCATGAACAATAACAACCTGGAAGGCGAAGTACAGCAGAGAAATTCAGTGAAAATTATTATTGTGACATTGTAGAATAATGCAAAATTCTCAGGAAAATATCCTGGAATGTTTAAAACAACACTTGTTGTATACTTGAAAAATAATCATGGACCGACGATATGCCACTTTTCCGGTTTAATTCAGCATTAAATAAATAATTAATTTTTCCAATTTTGTGGGCTCTTCAGTTGCAAATCTTCAATTTCAAACACTTTCATTGTCCAATTATTCTATTTTCAATGCTTTTTTGTTGAGGAAATATAAACATGGACATCCATTCCCTTTGCAACTTATGGGCCCATTATCTAAATTTTATATTCTGAAATTTTCAAATTCAAAAATTGTGTTGAACATTTGTTTGTTTACAATTTACTTGTTTTGTATAAAATTTTTTTGGGGTTCCAAATATAACTATTTGGGAAGAAAAATTGATTTCTTGGTTGACAATTCGTCCTTTTGGTTTAAAAATTCATCTTCAATCATCAAATATGTAACTGCTCGGACAAAAATTCTTCTTTTCTGTTTGAAAACTTAACAATTTGTTTGAGAATTTAACAGTTTTTTGGAAAGTCCGTCTTTGTGGCTTTAAAATACAACTGTTTGTTTATAAATTAATCTGCTTTGGTTGAGACTTTAACTGTCTGTTCAAAATTCCGTCTTTTTGGTTCAGTTCAACTATCTTTCATTAAAAAAAATATCTTCTTTGGTTTTAATATCAACAATTACATTGTTATGGGAATTTTCCTATTTGAAATGAAAATTAAATGAATTCATTCGAAGTTCTTGTCTTTGAGAAGAAAATCTTTGGAATTGTTCATTTATCAGAAGTTATTCAGTGTTTTATTTTTTGCTTTCTCGTTTTAGAAAAATTACAATTCTTATCCAATCCTAATGATCAAGGTCTTATTTAATTCTTTCAAAGATTCTCTGCAATTCTATATGGGTAGATTTCATTGAAAAAATAAGTTTGGAAATCATAATCATTGTAATTGTTATAAACAATGAAATTTCGTATCAAGGAATTTGTTGAATTTGAGGTGGAAAATACCTAAATTCTTTAATTCCTTATTCCTCCGAAAGTTGCAAAAAATCTCGCCAGAACATCAAGATCCTTAACAAACAAATTTTCCGGGCTGAAAAATTTAGGTCCAGTAAAATTACAGAAATTACAAACTTAGTTTTTATAATAATATGCAGTTTCAGCCAAGGTTTTAGAAAATTGTTCAAGTTAAAAGACTTTCAATTTTCGAAGTATTTATTTCGAAAGTATATTAATGAAATAAATAATGGTGAATCATTATATATCGTTTCAGTTCTAATTGAGATTAAACAATTTTTTCAATGTGTTTCTTAACTTCCAATAATAAATACGTACAAATTTAAAAAAAAAAGAGGATTAGAGATACAAAATATTCTCTTCGAACCAACTGCATGATGCTTACCAAAAACTGAGAACACAACAATTTCTATTAGTAATTAAATCGATTCCAACGAATCGCAAATGGGACAAATAAATCTGAACTGTCATAGGACCTTTTGAGCCAACCAAACACTTTCTTATACGCTCAAGTTCCAAGATTTGTGGGAAGCAGCACGTGTAAATTTTGACCAAACAAATTGACTCACATAATTACCTTATCCAAGAGGAGCCTGACCTTTTCACACAAACGTGACACACTTTATCCTCAAATGGAAGTTTCTTTCAACGAAAATTGTCTCAATGTAAGAAATTCCTCAAGGAATGCTACGTCCGCATTCCTAAGACACCGGTAGGCCCGCACTAGCAACAGGTTGATCGATTTTCCTGAGACCTTTATTACCAAAGGTAAATCTGATATCTCAGCTACCAAAAACAAGAAAGAGGAAAATAGATGGGAGAGAAAAAGGCGCGAAACCGCACGATACGTGTTTTGTTATGATATTATTTCAAAACACACTCACTACACACGACTTAAACCGCCAGTCTCGTCTCGCGTTATTTTTGTCTCCGACGTCTTGAGACTCTCAAGTGGGAGTAGAAAATATAAGTGTAACCTGGCCGGGACTATGTACTTGGTGACACTATACTTACCAACTTTGAGAGCCACCTCTCTCGGGTTTCTTTCTCATTCTTTCTCAACTGAGTGCCTTCTTCCGTCTCCGTTTTTGCATCTTCCCACGTGCGGGTTACTCCCACTTTTTTCTATCCCTTCCACTTTCTCCCGAATTCCTCCTCTTTCAGATCTTCTTCTTATGCGAATGGTCTCGTGTTCTCTTCCTCATGATCTCCATCAATTTAAAGTAATTGTCGATCGCATTTGTCATCTTCCTGTTTCCCTTCCTAGAAAATTCTCGGAAACAAAGATTTGGGGAAGGTAACGAAGAACGTTACCGAGAATGCAAGAATTTATCGAGAACATCGTCACGTAGGGATTAAAATTATTTTGTAGTTTTATATGCAATATATTTAATATTTCACAGAATATAATTTTATTTATCGATTACATACATTCTTTCAAACATTATCGAACTTTAGTTTCGGTAAAGGTTTGAGTAAAATATTATGTTCCTAAAAATTTTCTATTTTTCGTTTCAGTAAAACCAAGTGAGAGGGGTCAGTTGTTCGTTGGGGCTAAGGCATGAGCTTTGGACCCACGCTGTCTGGTTGGGGGTCCGATTCCCGCCTCGCACTCTGGAAGAGCTTCGGCGGGCCATGGAGAGTCGTGAGCCCGGTACCTCTCGAGTTCTTTCAGTTCTCCAAGTATTGAGTAGCTGTTGTTTTCGGTGGTTTGGAACCCACCGTAAACTGTAGGTCCCCCTCACCCCTGAGTTAGTGGTGAGGTGTGCAAAGGAATAGAGAAGAGGTTATGCCGAGACTCAAAACCCGTAACAGGGAGAGAGTATAAACAAATATTCTGATAAAACCAAGTGCCTACACTCAGAAAAAAGTTTGGTTGATGCAACCAAAATTTCTTTGAATCAACCAAATAAACGCATTGCTATATGGTCAATCAAATGTCTGTTTGTTCGAACCAAATTCTTTGTTTAATAAAGTTTGGTTGATTATACTCAATACTTCGGTTGATACAATCAAATATTTTGGTGGGTTCAACCAAATACTCTAGTCGATCCAATGAAATTTTCAAATTGTTTGAAACAAAAAGTTTTTTTCTCGTAGAGAATTTTTTATTTATCTTTAATGGAAAAGTTAAGCTTTTTCACATCGTGGCTCAAGTTATTTCATCCTGTAACCTATTTGATGAAAGTGAACATATTCAAAGCTCTTTTAGTCTTTTAGTCAGACATTTGGAAATTTTATATATAGAAAAGTTAGAATTTTGAGGTTATGTCCCGGCGCCAGCAGGGACTTTTGAACTAAATGTTTCACTTACGTTCAAAATGTTCCACGTATTGCTGGAGACCCCAAATTTTTGAATTGTGAACTTATAGAAATGTTCCACTTTGCTTATTTTCTTCGGAATGTTGGCACAAACACACCACTTGAACGACACGATCAGAAATTGCGACTCAAACTGGCTAATGGCGTGAGCTGACTTAAGCTGCATCGGTATGTTTAGTGCAATTAAAAAATTATATCCTAATATATAATTTATTCCGCTTCATAAATTTATTTGGTTGAATCAACTAGAAACGGTCAAATAAATAATTAATTTGAATCGACTGAAAAAATTTGTTGTGTTTTTTCAAATGAATCAAATTTTAAGTTGGGTTGACCGAATTTATTTGTCCCAGCAAACAAACTAGGTTGAACAAACTGTTTTGTTGAATCAACTCAACTTTTTTTCTGAGTGTATGATACTCAGCTGAAGATCAATAGTTAAGGTAGAAAAGTGATTATTATATAAATCTCTTTGTTGTGACTTCCCGGTTATAATCTACAGGGTGTCCCAGGTCAACTTGTCAGGACTTATATAGCTGTATAAAAAATCGAAAAAGAAATGGAAAATTCCT
>WSXT02050187.1:0-13001 GCA_011762715.2 Neuroterus valhalla
TAAAAATCCAAAAACTCCCACTACGCAACTATAGTTGCAGACTCACTCTGTTGTGTAATCACAAATGCCCAAGAAATGCTACAGAAGTCTACTGCGCAGCTTGAACTGCAGACCTACTCCGGTGTGCAGCCTTCAACTCCATAGAAGTCTCCTACGTAGTCGGAATTGCATCATCACCATAATGTGCACCTTAAAATTCCACAGGGGTCAACTCCGCAATGAAATTTTACAAATTCATAGATATCTACAGATTAAACCAAGCCATGCATCATTCGGGCCGGAATCCCTCGAAAACCTAGACCGGAAAAACTGCTTCGAATATATCACGCGCAGATCTAATCCGACCATTTTCGGTCCATTCTACTAGAGGTCTAATCTGGGAATTCAAGATATGGGCAAATTGCTGGATCCGGAACTTAAAATTTTGGTCTGATCCGGATCTTGCGCATCTCAGGTAATAAGGCTATTGGCAATCGAAATATAACTGTACCATAAAACATATGGTGGTTCCAACATGGCAGGCGCAACAAGTCATTTAGGATCATATCATATAAGATAGTAATAGCTTCATGGGTCTTTGCAATAGACATTCTTATTATATCAGTACGGCTATATTTTACAGCCAAAGTTTTCTCCTTGAAACTGATTCACGAAATGCAACTAATTCTGGAAGGTGAATTAGATTACACAATATAACGCTTGAATTGCAATAAAAAGTTTCTTTAGATAATTATCAGAATGGCTCAGAAATAAACCAAATCAGCTTCTTCTATGATTGTGAGAAATGAGATCTTTCCTACTTTGATCCTGATTTTGGGGGTAATTTTCAGCTTTTTCAGTAAATATAATAATCTATCTATAATCTCGCTGGGCTTTTGAGCTTCTTGTCAATGAGAAATTGTGTAATTCAATCTGAGAGTGGTCAGTTGGTCGTGGCGGCTAAGTCATGAGCTTTAGACCCACGCTGGCTGGTTGTGGGTTCGATTCCCGCCTCGGTTTCTGGAAGAGCTTCGGCGGGCCATGGAGAGTCGTGAGCCCGGTACCTCTAGAGTTCTTCAAGTTCTCTAAGTGTTAACTAGCTGTTGCTCTTGGTGGTTCGGAACCCAACTTAAACTGTAGGTTCCCCTCACCTCTGAGTTAGTGGTGAGGTGTGCAAAGAAATAGAGAGAAGGCTATGCCGAGACTCTCAAACCCGTAACAGGGAGAGAGTATAAATAAATATTCCAAAAATCGAAAGTGTAATTCAATCTGCATTCCATTCAAATAGCTACATTCTTTCGAACCTGTGATTGGATGATTCAATGTGTCCCTTGAGGGCTTGCATTTCCCTCGCACCTCTCCACTATTCCTTAACACACCTCACTACTTAATCAGTAGTAAGTAAGGGGGACCTTCAGCTTAAGGTGGGCTCTGAACCACCAAGAACACTAATTAGTTCGTGTAAACTTTTCCTTTATAGGTACTGGCACCACGACTTTCCGGAGATGAACACTCCCTTGATTGGCAAGTGTTCACCGCGTGGGTCGCCGAAGCTCTTTAAGAGTGCGAGGCGGGAAATGAACTCACAGCCAGCCGGCTTCGGTCCAAAGCGCATACCTCAGCCCCCACGACCAACTGACCACCACCAAACTTCTTTTGAACCTTATCTGAGTATTTCAGGATATATTTGTTCAAAATATTATTTGAGACTAACTTCATATAGTCGCACATATCTAGGACGTCAACATATAGAATTCGGGTTACAAAACTCGACAATTTCTGCGAAATTCGTACTTCATTCCGAATTCCAGACAATCGATTGTCAGCTCGTCAGTCGTTATTGGGCACGATGTGTTCAAAAGTAAGCCCAACTTCGTGTACCATTGGTCGGTCTTATGAGCTTGATGATAATGCAAGCCTTCCTTCCTTTTTGCTGCCCTTATTTTGGGTTTCCTAGAATACAATTTCAAGCAGAGTCACAAACCTATGTAACTGTACGCTTCAAACTTTTAGAAAAGTGCACCAACCAACCGATCTCTCGAACTGACTTAACTTTCCGCAACAATTCTTAACTTTCGCTGGCTGTCACGGCATAGAATACCATTCGATGTAGAATGATATTAGTAAAGGAGTTTTACCCTTAGTTTAAGGAATGAACATGATTTCTTGAAGAGAATCTCGTTAAAAATTGTATGGGACAGGCCTTCAGGTGACTAGGTTTAGAATTATTGCCAGACTCAATATGAAAAAGTTTGTATTCGTAAATTTTATTATTCACATTGCTCTGGATTCTCTCAACTATAGACCTGGCAAAAACCGTCTGGCAATTTCCAAGAAACAGTTAGAAATGCTGGAACCAAACCCTCACCATCTGTTAAGACCTAAAATTTTACAACCGCCAAAAATTTGTAATCTTGCAATAAATTATTCCTCAGCGGGTAATTCAGAACAGATTTTTGAATGCAAACAAAAATAGATCCCATTAAGGAGGATGATATGAAAGGTTATAATTGGAATCCGAGCCAAAATGAAGAAAGTCTTGCTTGTGGCCAGGAGCAGTTTCCAAGAACTCTCTTGAGTAAGTCCCTGATTTGTCTCTATTTGAGACACAGTCAAATAGAATTACTTTCGTTCGGCCGAATATTTTTTTTTAAGTACGAGTCGATGGAGCGTACGCGCCGCGCCGCAGCACAGTGGATCATTAATGTAAAATTACAGTCTAGTTCATAAAGAGGTTGTACTTTTTACCCGAAATTTAATTTAATTTTTATACAGCAGCATTGAATTGCTGATAAATGTGAGCAGAGCGATTTCTCATTATTTTCTTTGAACAAATGTTCGTCTCAATAAATATATTCATAGAATTTGTTGATAACGATTATGACCAACGACTCATATATAATGATGGGACATGTTTCTATTAGAGATTTCAAATTACTGAATTCATATATAGTATAAATTCAGTGATGGCGCATAATTAAGGAGTTTTTTTCAGAAGGATTTATTGATTTCTTTTCTTTTCAAAACGTAAGGAGTAAGTCTTCGCGGTTCTCGTATACCATAATATCAGATACTATACCTGCTTCCTGTACATTTCGACGACATGTTCACTGATTTTGTTCATAAAAATGGGAAGCACTCATTTTTATTACCTTTCCCGATAACAAAGTGCTTTGTGCTAATTCCTTCCTTTCTTGATAAGGAACTAAATTTTTGCGTGAATAAGAAAAGGAAAATCACATCTTTTTTATTAAAATTGGTTGAAAACCTATTTTTTTCATGAATAGATTATATTAAGATTCCGCGAACATTTACGCGCATTTCAACAAAGAAAAGCAATTAAAGATTATTCACCGTATTCGCCCATGTATAAGATGCACCAAAAACACGATTTTGAGCAGCTCAAAAACTGGTTGCGCCTTATTCATGGGTGCATCTTATCTACGGATCCTTTCCTTTGCTAAAAAGATTGCCGTATTTACTCCATGCATTAGACGCGCATGCGGTCGAGTACGGCGGGATTTACTTGCGTGAGAACAAAACTGTGTGTTTGAGCATCGGTCGTCAAGTCGTGTCACTATCGTACGTACATATGCAGTGAGTTTCTCGTGATTGCGAACAACAACATTTTTATCTCAGCAGATTTTCTTACTGTTACAGGAGGTAAGCTTTGCGTTCGAGTCTCAGTCGCGTGATAAACAAATATGCTCTCTGATACGAGTGTTATCAAAAGAACCTCGATCACAAACGCTTTCAGAATCAAAATTCTGCGTCAAACAGAAACTCTTGTTAGTATCCGAAGGTGGTGACGTGATGGAGATAAAACTATGCAGTCTGCGAGATCCCGAAGATCTTTTAGAAAAAATCTGCATGTTATCCCGAATCGGAGAGCAAATTGAAAGATTATATTGCGAATTTGCGAGAAAAGTGTTGCGCTGCTTCTACACTCATTGAAGTTAAAAGAATAAATAATTCCAAATTCAAAGCTCAAGGCCAGCTAGAATTGGATACATAGATTTATGGATTACAATAACCTTTCGATACGTAGAAGGACTACAATTGGTCAACGTCTGTCGCAAAGTTATGAGGAAAAACTGTTGCAATTTCAACCTCATATGATTGATTCGCATCAAAAAAATCATTACTTTCTCCGTCAAATCGGAAATTCTGATCAAACGACAGTTTGCGACCTTTGAAAAACTGGGGTGCGTCTTATCTATTGACACGTTTTATATCTAGGTGAATACAGTATTTTCCGCTATTTTGATAAATATAACAGTTTGCTTTAGCGAAAACTTAAAAAACACTTCCGCAAGTTTGTCGGGGATTCAATACTTAGTTCTTTCACAAAAAAGTTTGAAATCGGGTAAGTAGTGCGACATCTAGGCGCATGTGCCAGCAGAAATGAATTTCTATATGGCAGTGCGCAAGCGCGTGCGCAATGGAGACGAGCACTGAAAACAGCATGCGAGAATGATGTCACTTCTGCGATGCACACGACATGTAATACGAGAATGTTTTTCGAGTTTCTTTTATTGTTAGTATAAGTGAGACTAGGGACTAGGGAATATAATTTATATTATTTTTTTGCGATTCTTACCATTGACTAGAGGTAGATGATCAAACTGATTATTGGATTTCAAACAATTTCTTTTCTTCATCGATTCCTCATCATTAATTTTCTTCTTCTCGATTTTTTGATTATGTCTGAAAATCTCCTGATGGAATGTAGGAAGGCATGCAGAACAATCAGATATTCATTTTTCAAAATTTATCAAATAAGGCAGAGAATGAGAAGGATTATTATCTTTATTTTTCATTGTTCAATATTGTGCTAATAAATGGATAATCCAAGAAAAGGAGGAAACTTCAAGTGGAAAAATTGATTTAGAACGACACTTCTTTATAATGACACTGCTTCATCCCAGCAAGTATTTTTCCCTGATTGTAATGCTAGTATTCTATTATAAAAATTGTCCCTCGCGTCTATTGCCTAATAAATCATTCCTCCTGCTGCTGATATCAGCCACCAAGAAGCTTCAGGAGGCTCAGAAAGCTGGCAAGAAGAAAGAGAGGAAAAGTGTGGAGACGAAAACGGGAGAAGACGCCGGGAGGCGTCTTTGCCTCTACCAGTCCCCAAGAATCAAGCGCAAAGAGGCCAGCACTTAAGAGGGTGAGGACGCGAAAGCAGGTTCCTGTACCTGTGACATCGATCTCCATGAGGGAGGCTCCAACGAATACCCAGAAAGAGGTGATAAAGAAGAAGCAGATCCATAAGCGAGCTCGTCCTGAGGCGGTTCTTATCAAGCCGTCCGAAGGCTCGAGCTACGCTGAGGTCCTCCGCGACATCAAGAGGACGTTGGAACCAGACGCCCTTAGTGTCAAAATCAAGATCTTCCGAAAAACGCGGGACGGAGACGTCCTTATAGGTGTGAAAAATGAGGCGGGGGCCGAGCGAAACTGTCCGCTGCCATCGAGAAAGCAGTTGGTGTGGAGGGAAAGGTGCGCGAGCTGGTCACTCGTGTAGAGGTCGACGTGCTAGACCTCGGTAAGCTTACTGGAGGCCAACACGTCGGAGAGGTGATTCGAAGGCTCTTCGGTGTCTCTATGAAGGGGAACATGAATGTCAATCTAACAAAGAAGGCCCTTAGGGGTAACGTTAAGACCTTCACCGAGTTGGGCGAAGACTTGGCCGCAAGGCTGATGCGCACGGGGTACCTCAAAGTTGGGTGGGTGGTTGGTCGTGTCAGGAAGAAGGTGGATGTGACCCGGTGCTACCGCTGTCATTGGCCATATAACAACGGGTTGCACCGGTACTACAGGAAGACGTGCAGCTGGAGGTGCGGCAATAAGGAACACAAGTCCGCGGGGTGCGAAAGTACTCCGCACTGTTACCTCTGCGCTGCGGAAGGCGAAAAGTCCCAGGTCAACCATCTTTCGCGAACTGCACGGTGTGGGGTGTACCAAGTGGCGGCACCAGGAATGAAGCCTCGGAGTACTAGGCGATAAGACTCTGCCAGGATGTCGAAGGACGACGAACCCGTCGCGCGACACTTTCGTGCTACTGAGGACGATGCGTGCATCTTGGTAGAGTCAAACGCAGGAGTCTGTAGTCCAAGTTGGCAGAGCAGAAAAAAGCCAAAGCAGGGCGTACTGGCCTAACCCCCATTTCCCTGAAGTAATACGATTAGCGATTCCGAAGAAATGGGTTGTCAGGGAGAAAGGAGTTAAAAGTTTAGTGGGTGGGTACCGCTTGGTAAGTCCCACACTCACCTTCGCCTCTTGTGGACTATGCACCCGTGAATGCACTTTACGTCTATTTACACTTTGCGTACAATTATGTTAAGAGCGTATAACGAACGCGTTATACCCAAGATACGAATGTGGTTAGTAAATGTTTGAGGTCTTCCACTGAGAATTTAGCGATAAAACTCTGAACTATAAATGACAGAAGGAAACGAGGAGCAGAATTTTCAACACCATTTCCAGTAACGCTGAAACAAACAAAGAATGAAGTTGGCGGAGAAATGAAGAGGAGAGATAGGTCGCCAGGTCAAGAACTGTTCTGGAGGAATTTCGGCGGATCGTTTGAACGTGAATAGAACAATTGTATAGTAATAGCCGTAAATGCTCAGGATGTTTATGACATGCCCTGCACCTATCGCTGGAAGCTTCTCAATATAAAATATAGCTACTGGAAAACACGCCCTCCTTACACGTCACAATAAACTTTTTGTGCAGCTCACCAGTTCACCAAGTGTTCACCGAGTAGATAGAGGTCGCCTGGAAGAGGATTTTATATAAGTATCAAAAAATTCTGGCCTCATGTGAATCGCGTATAACACATCCGCCATGCAGAGGAAAGAAAGGTCAAACCAGCGGATTCATGATCAATTCGTATTGTAAACTGAGGTAAGCACACACGGTTTACACAAATTTCCGGAAGCTTGAAAGTATCTATGTATCTCCATGCGTTTTCGGAACTTCCATGAATTTTGATGAGCTTTGGAAAAGCTTCATGCATTCTGGCGCATTTACGAAACTCCCATACAACTTAAAAAATTTCGATATGATTTATGTATGACTGGTATTTCATGAAAATTCATATATTTCCATGCTTTTTTACTTCAATTTCTTTTGGTTGAACTTGAAAACTCTGTTGCGTGAATGTTCTTGAATCTTGCAAACTCTGTTGGAACTCCCTTATAAACTCCGGGATTATTGTTGAATTCCGTTGAATCTATTTCAAAGTTGGACTATATTCTACATATTGGAAAATAAATGCGTCTCAAAAACTTGGTTTGATATTCACAATTGATTCTGAATAACTGGGAATTTCGATGAACGAAGGATTACTTTTAAGGAAAAAAGTAAAAAATTTTCCGAAACAAAAAGGAATATGTATACTTTCATATTAGAAGAGCCCGTTTTTTCGATATTGGATTACGTGTAGGGTTTTTTGAAGAAAACGCATTCGAGGTTAGCTAGTGCTCCAATGCCAGCGTTGAATTGGATCTCTACTAGGGAAAAACATCACTATATGGTCCGCATCAGGAACGAAAAATGGCGGCAGGAGATAGAAGAATAGTCGAAGTTCAATCCCCAAAATAAAAAAGAAAATGTATCATTCTGAGCTCACCTCACAAAGAAATTAATAACCTTTCCAATAAAATCAACATTTTGGTCCCTCTCGATATGGAATCATACATATATAAATTGTGACATCAGCTTCAACGAATTATGTAACTGAATTTTCTACGTTCAATTGATTTATGAAAAATAAATAACACAGAAGGACATGTCAATGTGAATAATCTATGTGATAACGACCAAAGTGTCTTTTACATCTATATATACACAAGCAAAGCCCTGGGATGTTTTCTTTTTTATTCCATCGAGATTCCTAATTCTACACAGTAATTCTTTCATTCTCTTATTGGAAGAAATGACGGTGGTTAATATTCTACTACTCACCTTGGCGGTCCTCAATTTTATAGGTAAATGGTATGATGATATATTTCTCTAATCTTATGGTCATATTAACCTTTCTGAAAATGGAAATATTTCCGATTCAATCAGTATTTTATCCCGATATCTACTTTGTTGTTATCACTATCTATGTTACTAAATAAGTGCAAAGTGAACTTCAGGAATATTATGATGAAATTTGAAATGTGTGTGTCATGAAATTCCGAATCATCAAAGTGTTTATGTTGACAAAAAATATGTACAAACTTTAGAACTGGATCAGCTCTTTTTACACGACTTTAAAAAATAGGCTTTTGCCGTAAGTGTTAAACTTGCAAAAAGTACTTTGTTCGGATTTTATAGTACTATGTCCGATGGACTGCATCGTGCCAGACAACGTAGAAAAATCAGGTTTAAAGTTTATTTTTGTTAGACTGTTGATATTGCGGAATAGGAATAGGAGCTACTTTTACTTAAGACATTGAAAATTTACAACATTGTATAACTTTGAAAATTGTTCTAAGTTCTTACACAATTTGAATCAATAGTTGGTTATTTTGGAGGTCTTCATAGTTCAGGTGAGTGAAGAGTTTGGATATTTGGTTCTTTTTTTTACCAAGCAATCAAAACAACCATAACAATATATTTTCCGTAAATATACCAGTCATTACACAAATAGCGTTTTGCTTATTAAAGCAGTAAAAGTGTCCAAGTGACAGGCAGAAGGGACGAACTTCCTTCCGTCGCTTGACAAATACTGAATATAAACGTTCCTCATATAACGGTAGGAACGGAGTTTCAAATGCGTATATACGTTCTTCCTTCCACCTAAGCACGCATTCAAAACTCTGTTCGTAACGCATGTTTGGAAAACACCCATTACTTTTATATGATTATTTGAGGAACGTTTATATTCAGTATCACGTTTTTTTTTCCTTATATTACAAAACGTTGAAAGAATAATCAGAAATCGTAAAAATTGTCCGACTTTTGCGATCAAACTTTGTTGTAAAGCTAATAAAAATAAGGTATCAAACGGCTGCAAATTGATTGTCTGTGAGAGTATATGAGGATCATTGACGCTTCTCTTTCATGTCACATTTACAAGGCGATTTTTGCTCAATTTTCCACCAGCTTATGTTCATTCAAAATTCCCCATAATTATCAGTACAACAAAACTTGAATCGCAAAAATCGGACCATTTTTACTCCCATTACGAAACGATCATGGAATAGCAAAAATCGCGGAAGTAACCCGGTTTCTTGGATTCAAACTTTGTCGTAAAGCTAATAACAATAAGGTATCAAATGTTCGAAAAATTTGTTCAAAATTTTTCGAATTGCAAGAAGTTACATTTTCGTAAAATCTAAAGGTCGTGAACGATGTTCGTAAAATTTTCAGCTGGTATCATATTCTAAAGTCAATAACGCTTTTCGGCGTAACGTCCAAGTTGACGTTATATTTTAATGTCAAAACGCTTTCCAGCGTTACAGTACCAAAATAATTTTTGAAGATTAGGTTTCTACCCACGAGATCTCTCTAACATCGTATAAGGAACTTCGTTCCAAAAAATTGACATTCGATTCGATTTTTATTCTAAAGCACTTGATGGAATCGGCTGAAAATAACTTTTCTCTTCGATTTAGATTTTTCCATTCAACGGCGATATGAACTCATAAGGAGGGCAATGATGAACAGTTGCTTTTAAAACTGTCGTAACCAGTCGTAACACTAACTGCATGTTTTCAGGTTCCCCACATTGAATATACAAATATTATGTATACGTTCGCAAACCGAATTGGCGACCTTACTCAAGTAAATCTAACTGCCTATTAATATATGTTGTCATAGATAAACATCGACGTATAAACTGGACCGCTCATCTGGATGCGCGAACTCGAACGTAGCGGAAAGAAAAAGAGATAGTGCTTTATCCTTTGCGCGCAGTGACGGCGCTAGCCTTTCGTGGGTCCCTTTTCATTATTAACACTGCCCGAAATCTATTTTTCCAGCAAATAATTTCCGAAACTTTCCCATGTAAGTACAAGAAATTATTTTTTTGGAAAAATATTTTTAGCATTGTGTGAAGATGCACGTGTATGCTAGCACGTGTCTTTTTATGTAGGATGATTATTATAATCCTGTTCGTTCATATTCCATTTTTATATTTCCAATGTTCAAAATTTGGAAATATTTCATGAAACTTTCAAAATTAAAGTTTCTAATTTTATTTGGATCGAAATTTCTTATTAAAACTTGAAAATTTCGTCTAATTGTAAAATATTTGATGCATGCTTACCAATATAATTAATACACTTTTTTGGTTAATTTTTGATGTTATTAATTAATCTTCTAAGTCAAATTACCACTGTATATAAGCATAGATTTTCATGCGAAATGGATTAGACAAGCTAAATTTAATGGATTCGATAAATTCATCAATGTAAACTTCAACATTTATGACCCTAATTTTGTATAGACATAAATATTGTATGTCAATGCTGAAAATAAATGTTTTTCTAGGTTATGAAGTTAAGTCGGAAATAATATAATATATTTACTATAAAATGAACGCCCATCGCCCACGTCGCTTCCCGTTCGACAAATATAACGCATAAAAACCATTTTATTTCTTATACGACCTACGTCATTCGGTTTATTTAGATTAAAAACTTGAAACAGGATTGAGCCGCCAAGACCGAGGCTCAGGGTCCCGCTAACACTCATACGGGCCTAAGCCGAAGCCAGGAGCCAATCAGAAAAAGCGAGACGGAGATAACCGAGGAAGCTTCCTATGTCATTTCTTATCTACTCCGAAAAGGATGCACAGTGGACATGAGCGGTCTAGTTTATATGTTGATATAGATAAATTTGAAGTATCGACGGGCCGATACCGGTGAAAAAAGTACCGATACTCGATAGTATCGGCTTTGGAAGTATCGAGTATCAAAGTATCGTGTACCGTGTACCCGATACTCAAAGTATCGAGTAGGTATCGCCCATCGCTACTCTAGACATATTTTTCGAAAACCACGTTCAATCCGTCAGCTTTCAAAGGCGAAGTTTGAATCAATCATGATTGTAGATATTAATCATTCTTTATGGCACCTACGGTTCCGCAATTTCCCTCTTACTCTCCTCATTCAATAATGTTTTTGAAATATTTCTGTTCCACCCTTGAGATATTTTCTAGGGAAAAGTTTCCTCATGTATTTTTTCTTGCCTCGCAGTGTTGTCGTAATCAGCTCGTGATATACGAACATACGAGCATATTCCGCTTATATGCTTACAAAAAGAATCACATTCTCTATTTTTCCTTTTCGCAGGATTAGTTTTGCAGTTCGATTGCTACCCTAATGGCGAACGTATTCCTTGGTGCGGACCTTTTTATTTCACCAACAAATCTGATTCTCCTGCCAGTCCATCAACTAGCTCTCCTTCTGTTAAACATCTTCCTCGCGCCGGGTCCAGCTCTCCTTCTGCCAGTCTGACTTCAGAGTATACTTCAACAAATCTTTTCAACAGCTCTCCTTCTACTCCTAGGCACCTCACCTTCACCGGGTCTACTCCTCCTACCACGTATTCTGTTCCTGATGAGTTTGGACTTGAACAACTTGCACAACTTAGACCTGAACAACTGAGACTTTTCTGGCTCATTCCTCTGGAGAATCCACAACGGATGTTCACATTTCGGAGCTACGCATTCCCTGTTCATCAAGCACTTAAGAGAAAAGTAGCACGTAATACCTTCGAAAATATGCCACCCGAAGAACAAATCGTCTTAACCTCATCCAGTAATGAAGCTTTTTCGACATTAGAGAAAAGTGGTTTTTTTAGTGGAATATATAATACTAGTCAAGGCCGTGTGAAAGTAAATATGACCAACGGCACGGTTGCCCAAATGACAAAAAAAGAAGTATTGGAGAGTCCAGTTGGTTCACGCCGTGTACTTTCACACAATTTTCGGGTTCTGCTTGCAAAACACGATTTTCAACAGCATTAATTTTATTTGGAGAATGTAGAACTGAAATTTAATATTCTGATAGAAAGTTCCATGCATGTTGTAAATCAAATAAGAAATACGATGTATTATTGCTCTTCAGGTAAAATATGTTGCTAGTACCATAGTCAAAATTGATTTGTTTTCGTATATTCACAAAAAAAAGTTCCTAGGGCTAGTTGGGCCTATAAGGAGCAGGATTGAAGAAATATGAAAAATTAGGAAAAGTTATTAACATTAGTGAATACGAAGAGCTTTTTTTATAATGTCATATAGAGTCATACCAATATACTCAGGGATAATTTGAACTGGAGAATAATAATTTTAAAAAATCTGCTCGCTGTGCGGGCACATTCTCATGGCGCGCTGCACGCGCGGCTCGCACATTTTAGCGCGCCTAGGGCGCGCGTTATTCGGATTTCGCACTCGATAATGTATTTAACTCGCGCTACGCGCTCGGCTTCATACGTTTTTGTTTCAGTTTACAGTGTAATGCATACAAAGAATTGCAAATACTGCAAAACTGCTAAAAAACCTCCACTTCTATGAAGATTTTTTATTTTTCTTTTTTCATTTTTGATAAAACTTTTTTTATATTAAAAGTTTACTCAAGGCTCTACAGGCCTTAAGTAACACATTCTCATTACAATATTCGTCACTGATATTTACATCTCGCATAGTTTGTCTAGCAAATTGTTTAAAAAGCGTTGTCACGATCCAAAGAAGAATGTACGCCGTATTGGGAAGAATTTTATGTCAAACTTGTAAAACTTTTTAAGATGAACAATTTTTTTATGAATTATCTCTTCTTGTCTTTTATTGTTTGGCTCGAAGATGGAATTTTTTATTTTTATAAGTGCCTTATCACGATGGAAGCGAAAACTATCTGTCCTATCGAAAAATAATCAACAAAGAATTTGTGGACTTTTTAAGGCAAACAATTTTTGTTTCTTTCATTTTCTTCATATCTCGCATAGTTTTGCTAAAAAATGGAACTTTTCATTTTTGGTAACATTTTTCTCGATTTAAACAAAAACTATGCATCTGATGAAAA
>WSXT02050198.1:0-13001 GCA_011762715.2 Neuroterus valhalla
TCCAAATGCGCAGTGACACACTCATCCCGTTTTTCCGGACCGGTAGGTTCCTGCCGCAGCATGCTGCGGCGAAACGGCGAAATGTTCGATACCGTCAAATTTATAGAATTTATACACGAAAAATCAACACTGTAGGATAAACGAAGCAAGGAGTGCGGATACTAAAATTGTCGCACTGAATGCCTTTCTGAACTGCGTATCTTATTTAGCAATTTATGGCCTCAGCAACTTGAGAAATTCATTTTTGAAATTTACAGACATTCTGTAGTGAGCAAACAACTTATCTTTATGCCACTTCGAATTTTCGTAAAATTTTTGAAATGTTTTAATTGGATCTCTACGATGCGGATGAATCAAATATTTTCGAAGAATCAGTTTATTCAATAAACCTTCTGCCTGAAGCGCGCAAATAATTTGTAATTCTTAATAAATGACAGTGCGACGTTCCGCCTCCAAATTGTACCACAAACTGTCACGTCCACGTCCGTTTTCACCGGACAGTGTGTCTCGGTAAGCCGTATCCCGTTTTGCCGCATCCTGAAAAACTGGTCCGGCGAAAACGCATAGTGTCTCACCAGCCTAAGTGTATAGATCCTTCGCAACTCGCCTGGTGCGAGTCAGTCGTCATCAAACAGGTCAAAGACCGCTCCTACTAGAGTATTTTTGAATGTTATCTCAATGCATTCAGTTTTTTACAGTGCTTTTTATTATTGATCCTAACAATTCTGACCTCATGACCTATCATAAAATGCATCACAAACTTCGAACTTTCATTGCTCGCAAACACATAGTTTGAACGGAAATGTCCATTTTTGATTCTTCAAAAAGCTATTTCGATGGATCAAATAAGAACCATTCGTCTGAAACGGCTGGTTAATGAACTTGTCCTTTCTTTTTCGGCCTTAAAACCGTGTACCAATAAAGTCAGTCATTTTTCGCATTAAACGAATACCTCCCCAATCAGAATGAGAATGTAAAATACATTAGAGTATGTTTAAAGGTTCTCCTAATTGTCCTGCAACAAAATTGGAGCTTTTCACTGATAATTAGGTCCTTAATTCGTATCATAGCAGAGTTCAAAGTTGTCATATGTCTGCAGAAAATAATATTTTAGTAATTTATTAGCGAAATATCTTGTCAAAATAACTTGTAAACAGATCTTTGGTTTGAGATCGTAAACAAAAATGATCGATTTACACTAATGAGGATTACTGGATTTGGGAATTTCAAACAAATAGTCTGATTAGATTGGACAATTTCCATTATTTTATATTTTTTGTACAAGTGGACATGTAATCCATAAGCGTTGCTTTCAATTTGGGATCTCGTACTTCTTCTATTGCTGGTAATTTTTTAACAATGGTTCACGTAAACTGTCCCTTTTCCTATATTTTTCTATTTTTGCTAGATCCGGCATGAATATACATTTGAAGTTATAGCCTGGTTCGCCTTTTCCTTCCTCAATGCACTCGCCTGTAAATTAACAATTTGAAGTTTTTGAATAAGGAAGTTCTAAAGGAAAATGATCTATTACAACACAGATAACCATAATTTTTATTCGTAGGAAGAATTATATCTTTATAACTCAGTATGTCAAATTTTGTATATTTACGAGAAGCGACTGCAGCCGATCTTGTAGGGTACTCTGGTCTTCTTTGCCATAAGCATCTATACCTATTCCCATGTTTACGTAGGAGCCACAACTCTTCTACGATACAATTTTCTGTGAATAAAATGAACGATCTTCATTAGTGAGCATTATAAGAATCCTCTTCCCTAGAATCTATAATCAACCCCCTAGAATCTATAATAACCCCTCAACCTCGCTATTCTTCACCTAAGTTATACACCCTTCTCATATTTCTCATTTCTACTTCTATATTTATTCTCTTGTATTACGCGAATTTTGACCATATAATGGATTTCTTTTTTATATGGAGAAGCTTTTTTGCTTTATTCCTCTATTTCTTATTGCTTTTGCTTTATTTCCCGAAGTTTTTTTGTATTCTGCTTGATTTTTCTTTGGAAAAGAGCAAATGGGTAACAAGCTGGATTTCTTTGAGAACAGTACGTAGAAACATTGTTACCTGAATAGCAATTCAAAAATGTAGATTTAAAGTTCCTGGAAGATATTTCTTCAGCCAATATTCATCTATTTGAACTATTTTCAATTTGAATACAGTCTACGCTATTTATGTTTCCGCTGATGGGGCCGTAGGAGAAGAAAGTAGAGTAGTCGCATGACCACCGACAGAAGCTTTGCTCCTTTCGCGTTGGAAGAGAAACATAGATTTGATTGTTATTTCATTCATCGATTTTTAAGGAAACATTAATCCCCTCACTCCATTCATACATGCACGCCAGTAAAAGAAATTCCAAAGCAAGAAGTATAAAGTTGATCGCAATTGGAGATTGAAATTTTGGAGAAGCTAAATTAATAAAGTTTTTCAGTTTCAAGTGTAATATTTAGACATTAATTAATCTCTAGTCAATGTTATATAAAATATACAATTTATTGTAATATAGCTATTCAATTTCGTACATGTGTGACGCATACTTCACTCGTTATACATATACTACACCAGAACGGAAGGAAGAGAGAGAGAGAGAGAGAGGAGGGGGGGCTGTGTTAGTGCCATGCTTGATACAGCATTCTATTCATAGGCATTTTTAGTCGCACTGAATGTGCTGGTCGGTATGTTTCCGTTTTTTGCAGTGAGGAAAAGAAGCAAAGCTTTAATATTTTTAGGAAAACGAGGTTTCCACCCTCTTGAGATCCATCTTGATGCGAACGTAAATGTGTAAGCGGTACGGTTCTCGGATGCCGAGCCGTCACGGTCTGATTGTCCGAGTGGTCATTTTTTTATTATTAACGTTTTTATAACAATGAATCAAAAAATTGAATTTTTGGCAAAATTTTTGTTTTCAGTTCCTTTAGCATATTTTGAACAAAACAGTCCCTAGTAATTTTCCTACCGAACCCATACTTTGTGACACAAAAAATTGGAATAATTTGAAAAAATGTGATTTTTTAGGTTTTCGACACTATGTCAGATATACCCATAAACTTTTTTTGTAATCTGAGTCCAACGCTTTTCTTCTGTTACATGTGTATTAATAATTAAAATTATTTCCAGTTCGGTTAAACATCACTCGCGCCTCTACATTTGATACGGCATCGACTTTGTTGCTACTGCTATCGTAACTTATTTGTTGTAACTACTGTGCTGATTTTGAGCGTTTTCAAATAAGAAATTACAAAGTCCATATATTTATTTGCAGTGAAGTAATACTGCATGGAAAACTTGATTTTTAGTCGCGAATATTGTCAATTTTTCTTATTACCTAAATATATTGCCGCGTCACTCAAGCTTCGACTATCGTTTTGACTAAAATATTTGAATATCGAACCACTCTTGAAATTTATGATCGAATATAATTCTCAAATACCTGAAAAAAAATCACCTTGATTGAACAAATCCAGCTCTCCTAACCTTTATATCTCAATTAGGATTCATCATCTTTAGTCAATTTTCACTATTCAACGCAAACGTTATTCCTACATTTACTTCCTTATTCCTCAAACATATTCAAATAAAAAATCTTTTTTTTGATAATAAAATTACCCTCTCGTTTCACTGCGTAGCATCCTGCTAAGCTCTGCTCCTAGAATGCATCTTATTTGGAAGATATGTTAATTGCAGTTCCTATTAATTAACAAGAAAACTGTAAAAGCATTTTGTTGCTAAAATGAATTGTGAACATGTTTGGTCTATAAAATACATTCATTTACAAAATATAAAATACCACGAACCCCAAATTTGAATAATTGTATCAGATATCAATTATTAACGAAAAATGTATGTATCAGTAGTAGCAACAAAGTCGATGTCGTATCACAATATCGAAGCGAGTGATGCGGCGTAATATACGCCCAAGTCAGCCGTGCGCGCTCGGAAAACCTTGAACAATCAACTCGATTCGCCCAAAAGCAACGTGTTTAACCAAACTGGAAATAATTTTTATTGATAATACACATGTTACGAAAGCATAGTGTTGGACTTAAGTCACAAAAAAATTCTTAAAGTGTACATCTGACATAGCGTCAAAAACCGGGAAAATCTAATTTTCCTAAATTTTGCCAATGCAATGCTCACAAAGTATAGGTCAAGGAGAAAAATGACGTCAACTGTATTGGTAAGTATTCAAAATGAACTATTGAGATTCGAGATACCTAATTGTAGTTGTATATGTATCTATTACGCCTAAAATCTGATTCTTTTCAGTAAAAACTGTTTTATATTTTTCTGAACCTACCCGCAGCTTCATACTCTGTCAGATGGTCGAATATGTAGCATTCGCAGCTACAAATGAAGCAGCTCAGCAAAAAAACGAATACAATCCGCATGGTAAGGAATGAAAGAATACTTTAGAAATAGAGCTGGTTAACTGAACTTTTTTTAAGCAAAGAAGCGGCTTTTTTATACCATTCCTGGTCTACAGCATCACCTTTCCTTAATTTGTCTGTCTTTCATTAACATATGAATACACAATTACATACACATGTTCCCTTATCAGAAAACCTTGCTTCTTACTTCATCACCTTTTTTTTACAATGTCGTCGTAAAATGCGTCTTCATTTCTACGCTTGAGATATTCACGACCTTGCCCTGCAAATTCATTTCCCTCCATCTCTATCAATCTAGAGATTTTTTTACAATTCTGTAATTCCACCTCCATTTTCTTCATCATCAGATGTAATTCTTTGGTTTTTATCTATTGCTCCAGCTTAGGATACATCTCCTCCCCCTCAACTTCTCCCTTACCATCTATTCTTGACCTTGAATTTTTCGCTATTCCCAATTCTGCGGATTCATCGAACTTTCTGAATTCTTTGAATTCTGAAAAACCGTGCAATGCTCCTAATTCCTCAAATTTTCTGAATTTTGTGCATCTGTTAATTTACGAAAAGGCTATAAAACTTGAGGATATGGATGTTGCAACTCCGATATTACAATGAAACTCCAGTTTACCTACTGAATTGGGTAAATCCCTTTCATTTATTGAATAATGCGAATCCTCAGAATCCGACATATCCTTTTCATCCTGCCAATTTTAATGAGTTTTGTAAATTCCCTGAACACTGTGGATTTTTCAGATTGCTTGAGTTCTCTAAATTCTGCGGTATATTCGAATGCCTAAATAGTTGAAACTCTCTGATTTAGGATACTCTAAGAATCGCTTGAATTTGAGAAATTCCATAATTCTGGTTAATATCCTCAATTTTGTGAATTTTCCAAATGCTTTGAATCTCTAAATTTTGTGGTATTGCTGTATGCTGTGAATGCAGATATCTGGTAAACTTATTCTTACATTGTCATCATTTATGATTGAGAAAGTATTAAAATCGTCTGAAATTTCATATCTTGAATTTTCAACGGATCTCCACGTTTCGAGACTCCCTGAAGCTAAAAATCAAGTTTTGGCGATGTTGTCTGTCTGTTGGTGCGTATGTCCGTATGTCTGTATGTCTTTTCGTCCGTAAACAAGATAACTCACGAAAAGAAAGACGGATTAAATCGGACTTTGACACACTTGTTGATTGGTCCAAAAGAAAGGACGAGTTTGTAAGGTTCTCTTTCTGTATTGCACTCTCGAGCAGCTGTGGTGGTTCGCGAAGAGTCTTGAGTCCAATCTTTGTTAGGTTCTCCAGGTTCTCTAAGTACTGAGTAGCTATTGCTCTTCTAGGTTCGAAACCTACTCTGAGCTACAGGTCAACTTAGCACTTATATAGTAGTGAGGTTTGTGAGGAAATGAAGGAAACTTTATAAATATTCTGAAGCCCATGAAAGAGAGAGTATATAAACAGATGTTCGCATTCGAATCCCAGATTTTTGGAACTTTCAATGCATCTGGCATAAGATATGAGAAGGAGGAGGAAATCACGTATTGAGGAAATCAGATCGAATAGATGACAGCTAGATAAGTGAAAAAAAAGAATGGGAAAAGTGAAAATTTATGATAGGAGGGCATCTGAAGCTGATGTTCAGAAGAGGGCTGAATTTCTGTAAACAGACATGAGGCGAGGTAGTGCGATAAAGCGAGGTAGATCGATAAAGTGCGGAATAGCGCAAGATCATTGTGAGGCCTACAAATGTAACTGCTTCGAAGAGGCTTAGAGCTTGGGTCGATAAGGCAATCCCATCGATTGAAGAGGGCGTCTTGAGTGCAAAAACCTTCCAGCTGTGTGATGAGTAGGGAAAACACGAGGCAGGTTGTCCACAGAGTATTTCATATGAAAGCATTATCTGGACCAAGCCATGCAAAGGTCTGCAGATATCTTATGATGATAGGTCTTTTGTTTTTGAAATAAAATAGCCAGACAAGCAAGAAACAGCAAAGTATCTATTGTGGTCTTCTATGAGAAAATGAATGAGATGATTTCAAGTATCATTCTTTTCAGGACAGTTAGATCCGTAGCGCTCCGCAAAAAATCTTATGATACAAGTCGAGAGGAACTGCAAGATGAGCCAAGCTGGCTGAACAGGAAGTTGCTGACGCACGGTGATATGGTACTTATAGGTGTCAACCTTCAGTAATGCAAGAGCAGTTTTGAGGTCATCGTCTGGCCTAATGGTGGAGATAGGTTCAGTGGGTAGAGCTTTTGTAGAGGCGATTTTATGCGTACTCTGATAAAGTACATCTTGAACCTTAATCACTATAGCAAGTCGCCGAATTCCACGTGTATTAGGCATTATTATCTTTTCAACAGAGGAAGAAGAAGGCAATGATGAAGCGTTTTGAGGAAGTTCTAAGGCGTGCGGTCTTTTACTGATACGGGCCAAACACGGATGGCTCTTTGAGAATCTCAGATTGCAATAAAAGTTGTGCCTTGTTTCTGCAGATGTATGCATTTGAAATGTTGAATACCCAGAGAGTTCTCTTTTCGCTGGAAAATTTTCTGGATTATGGCAGATAACAGTGAATCCTGACGAAAAACAAATCAAATGAGGTCCCGGAAAACTTTTCTATCTAGACAGGGTTGAGGACTGCTTCGTCATCTGGAAAAAAAATGTTTCCGAATTTGAAGCTGATGGTTAAAGTTGTGGGCATGAGACTTGCCGAAACAACACAAAACAATTCAGATTTTATTATAAAGAAGAGATTTTCTTAAGTACTAACAGCCCGAGATGCAGTCAGAAATTGTGCAAGGGATGTTCCAACCGCAGATTGAAATCTGAATTATAGATGGTTTGTAGGTCCAGATATCTCGTTATTATCAGAACTAAAATAGCCAAAACATGTCACATCGCATACGGAAGAAGTATTACCCCTCAAGGAATAGTACATGTACTTCCAATTTCATAACGATACCATCGTGCATAAAATCGTTAATCACATTCATCAAAATCTGACAAAAATGGCCTCAAATGGAGTATTTTCTAAGAGAGTTAGGTGTAAAAAATGTATACGCGATTCGCAACAACTTGATGTGAACGAAATTCAATGAAAAAACTTTGGTAGCAAGAAGCAGTTCAATTTGGTTGACTATAACTATGACTGGAGCAAGTTCATAATATAGAAAAAAATCGGTCAAGATTTTGAATTATCGATGTTCCATATCCACAGCAGCTCTTCAAATGAGCGGTTCTCGGTAACGATTGATTGAACCATTTGAACGTACAGTGGATTGATTTTCGAGAGAGGTGCATCCAACTGACAAGATTCCACGAACATGCTTTGAAGAACACATTGACCATTACCCATTAACATTGGCGTATTTTGCAGTATCTAGCTGAGATGCTTTGAAGAATATGTCCCTCAGAATAAATACAATGATCATTGCACGGTAAGAAATGTACAGAATATTATAAAAACATGAGAGAAGGTGAGGTTGTTTCAATTGGTGGAAGAATGAAACCTTGAACGACATGGCCACTATAGGAAGATTCGTAGAGGTATCTCTCTCAAATAAAAACATTTCCAATATTATAAAACTGCCAAGTAAGTGTTTCGCCCCCACGCAACAAAAATAAATGTGTTGTGGTCTCCATAAAGTTAAAAAATTACAAAGATATCGAAGACCCCGTAACTATGATTTCACGCAGAAGTGCTCTTCTCAAAAAACAAAAATTATGTGATGTTTTTTCTAAGCAGGGAACGCCATACACGGAAATTTCATATCTGTTTTTCTTATTTTCTCATAATTGAAATAATACGAAATCCTTGTGCAAATATCTATTATGGTCGATCCAACATTGTCTCTGTCAAGGCTCTCCTATTCACTTGACTTCAGCGATTCACTTGCAGTGAGCTGAAAAAATATTTCGAAACCTTATGGTAAGACTTTTTTTCTTGAATAAAAAAAATCTGAAGAAACATTTCATAGTACCCGTTGTTAGATCGAACAAATGTACAACATTCAGAAAAATTCTTATTTGAATATTTCCAAATAATAAAAATTCCTCCATCATCAGAATCGATAATAATAATATATTTGTAGATAAAGTATTTGCAAAAATTTACTGCAGACTATTAATCAACTAGGATATTTTGAATTATTTTGATTTCTTTTATCTGACAGATTGTACTTTCAGAGTACACAACTGCGATAAGTTTAATTTATTTATCAACAAAAGTAGCACAATCTTATAGAAAGAAAAAATTATGGGAAGGGGAAAAATCAAGGATCAACCGGGAATTCAAAAGACTTACGTTCAGAAGTCTATAAATGGAAACAGTAAAAAAATATGTGTAGAGGTTGAACTTCAGAAACGACTAGGGCAGAAGTAAAAACAGCATAAAAAAAGAATGTGAAAAAGTAAAAATAACAGTAAATCTTCCGAAATGAAGAAGAGTTTTTAATAAAACTAAGTTAAAGACAATTAACATGAAATCAATTAAAAGTGTACATAAAAATGCAATTACTGGCTAACTAAAATTTTTTTGATGAATAAAAGAATGTAAGAATGTAATTAGAAAACTTAATCATAGTACTACTGTTATCTCAAAAATATTTTGTGAAATTAAACATGATTTACTGAAAGACTCGTCCAAATCAACGGAGAAAAATGGAAAAAAATCGATTTTATTTTATTAGGACCACATAACGCAAAATTCGAATGTCCCATATAGCTCAAAAGTTAGGCCTAGGAATCAGCTATTCGTGAAAAAAATCAGTAAAAGAGGAAGGCTGCATTTTGGAGATAACCGGACTTGAATTTTTTTATAAAAATAGAAATTTCAAGGTTAATTCTAATAATTTTTCAAAATGGTTGAGTCAAGTTAAAGAAACATCTAAAACTACATCAAAAAACACAAAGAAGACACGAAAAATTTCAAGATATACGAAAATATCAGGTTATTTCTTTTTTTAGATAACCGAGAGTCATTTAAGAGGTTACATTAGGAAGCAATATAAATCCTGTGACTTCGGTTTAATCGAAAAATATAAAAATACGTGTCCCCTCATTTTGCACCTAGAAAAACATATTCCAATTTCGAGAGGATCGGTGATATGAATTTGGCCAGCTTGTATGATTTTAAATGGAATCGGTCATTTTTTATTCATGCTCCATTATTTTTCTATATGAATATCAGACCTATTTCTAATCTTCCCGAATAGTCTTTCAATATAACATACGTTTTTTGGAATATTCGTTGGACACTTTTTTAGTTATCTGGATTTTCATTAGACACATTTTTTCTCCTACCATGTAGCGAGGTTATCTTTGTCTCTATAATCATCAAGGTTTTATTCCATTAAGTGTGACAAATATTGGAACATTTGAAATGTGAAATCAACAATCTTTCTCGCCACACTGTATTTACTTTGAAAAATAGACAAAGCGTTGTTAAAAGATTTACTCATTTTATCTAAGAATCTTTTCAAATTTAATTCTTATTCAATTCAATCTGATATAATTTCATACTTTCTTTAACATTCATTTCATGGTTCAACAGGCCTATATGGATGAAAAGGCAAGAGCAAAAAATGTCAGCCACAAAAAAGTAAAAATTTTGCCTCAAATAATTTAATCTCTGGAGTCACAGCAACTATTACCTTCCGAAAGCTATGCAGTGGAACAGAATTTTTGATACGACGTATGTTGTAATTGAAATAAAGAGTTATATAGAATCATGATTTTTAGTTCTCATTCTTAATGAGGAGTCCATAGTGTGCAATATGTACACTCATGTTGAATTGTGCTTCGGCACATTTTTCTAAGGCTCAAAAAGGAGGGACGAATTCTTCAACCAGCTGTTTCGGACCAACGACTCTGGTTTGATCCATCGAAACAGCTTTTCGGAAAATTAAAAATGCAGATTTCCGCTCAAACGATGCAAGTTATGAAGGAACTTTGCGGAGTAGAATTATGCATTTCAAATAGATCTACAAATTCAGTTGAACCATTTTTTTAAAAAGATGCATAGTTTTTGTTTGAATCGTGAGGAATTATATCGAAAATCGGCAATTCCATTTTTCAGAAAAACGTTGTTGGATACAAAAAATTGCTAAAAAAGGGAAATGTTCATTTCAAAAATATGTACAGATTAACTTTTGACTATTTTTTATGAGACGTATATTTTCCTTTACAATCGTAATAACGATTCCCAAACAGTAAGAAATCCCATTAGCCAGCGAAGTTATGCAAGATATGAATGTGGAGGGCAAGTGCTTTGATAAGAATGTGTTACTTAAGGTCGATAGAGCTCTTAGTGCAATATTTCGAAATTTTTATCAAATAAAGATCCCTAGGTGCGCTCAAACTTGGAAGCAAAGCGAGCCACGCGCGAAGCGCACAATGAGAATAGACATGCGCAGCGCTGCATATTTTTTTTTTTTTTTTTAAGAGGAGGTTTCAGGATATCACAGTATATTTGAAATCTAACAGAATTCGATCGACTTAGGAAAAATTGGAAGTGTCACTTCGCATCAATCGTACGGCATCCTGGAATAAAAGAGGCTTCATTATGTTTAAGTTTCAACCAAATTTCTGAAAAGGAGTAAGAGCAAAAATCAGGTAGAATAATTTTAACTCCTCCTGTGGATAAAGGATATCATTCCAGTGGAATGAAAATTTGGATAATGCGCTCTACAGCTGAAAGAAGCTTAAGCAAAAACAATTTCAAAGATGGCTTCAGTTTGTGATTAACGCAGAAAAAAAATCAGTTCAAAATTGCAATGGATTAACTTCCTTATGCATTCCATATAAGTAAAGCTTTGGTTATGATTAACAGTGTAGAAAGCTCCTAATCCTACTGACTTAGCAAGCTGAGTTTTTTTCGTATTGGAACTTCCACTACGTAAATATCTTGATATAGAAGAACCTTTCTCTGGAGAATTCGTCTCATAACTCATTACTCATTTTTCCCGAAATTTCAACTGTTTGACCGCGAATACAACTTTTAGGTTGACAATTAATCATTATTATTTAATACGTATCAAAAATTGGCCTTCTTCGGTTTGAAGATCACTTTTCTTCGTTTAAAACTGACCTTTGATGGTAAAAAATCAAGCTTTTGTGATAAAGAAATGAAATTTTTCTTCCAAGAAATGCCACTGTATTTTGATTGGATTTGATCTGTCTTGTTCGAAAATTCAATTTTGAAGAGTAGAAATTCAAATAACTCGTTTAGAATTTTTTCTTTTTGATACAAAGTTCCTTTTTTTTTGATTGAAGAGTTTATTTATTTATTATTAAGGTTTATTTGGAATTTAATTTTTTTTTTCATTCAACTGGTTTAAAAATTGCTTTATTCTTAAAATTGGTCTTGTTTGGTGGGAATTCATCCTTTGGAATTGGGGAATGAAATTTTTTGTAAAATACTCTACTATTACATTTGGAAAAGTCAACGTGAAGAAAAAGAGAGAAAAGATGAAAGATTGGAAAACAATTTGTCATTTTTTTATTCTGTGGAAACTCATTTTGACCCAGTTTCTTGGTTACTCAATATTATTCATTGTTATCTTCAATAATTATGAAGGTTTTATACGCAATGAGTAGAAAAAATATGGAAAAGTGTGGAGTCGCAAATCAACAATCTTCCTACTCCTATGTGATTTACACTAGAGAATAAATAGAGCGTTTTTACAGAACTTTATTTTTGGATATTTTATTCATCGACATTTCATTTTATTCTATTCCACTAAGAATGTTTCCTAATTGCGCTCGGTTAAAAATTTTCTTTGATTCCAAATAATAATTTATACAGAATTTTATTTGGCATAATTTCCATTCCTCCGAGAGATAAATATTTGAATTTTAATCATTCTGAAGGTTTCATGCGTGATAAGTCTAGCATATGTGGAACGCTCTTGGAAATGAGTTCAACCGTCTCTCCCTTTCTGCTTTATTTCTTTCAACGTATGAATGGAGCACTGCCATAGAATAGCACCAATCAAACATAGTACATATATAAGTGTCATTTCTCGAATGCATATACATTAGAAATTAAAAGTTGTTTTTCTTCATTTCCAATTTGAGTATAATAGTATATCAAAATAAGTGGCAGCTCCCACTAATAGGACAAATTTTTAACCGAATTGTTCGACTTTCAAGAATGAAATTAGATATTTAGATGAAAATATGAATTCTCACCTATAATATTGCATATATTTAAGACATAAGGCCTACTTGAGACCGAGAATGTGATTCCCTTACCAGAATGAAACCATAAATAACCGAGCAGTTGCATTGTCTGGTTTTGAGGCTGCTAACCAGTGAAGGCGTCGCACCTTCAAGAGCACCGATGATGAGAACAATTAATTTAACCGAATATCTTTGATGTTGCCGTTGTAGGCGTTCTCTGAAATCTTTGTATCTCTACTTTTTCTCGGTTTCCTTGTCTTTGATGTTGTAGTCGGCTGAAGCTGAGAATTCGATCACAAACATAGTTCGGTCACGCTTGTCAAGAAGCACTATGTCAGGTCTTGTGTGTTGGATTAGGGCCATTGTCGAGAAATCGTAGTTCCAGTAGATTCGGCACTCCTCGTTCTC
>WSXT02050209.1:2829-13001 GCA_011762715.2 Neuroterus valhalla
GCTCTTATGATTGATACACAAAAAAAAAATTTCTTCTTGGGTGATGTCTTTTCACGTGCTTTCTATGCTCCTATGTTTTCTAATGCCTGAAATTTCTGTTTATGATGTTTGAAAAAAAATCAAAACTTTGGAAATTGTAATAAACTTAGTTTGGAAATTGAAGGAAAGAATAGAAGGTAAAAGGCAAAAAGAAAAATATTCTGACATTCTATTTAAATATATAAATAATGCAAATTTTAAAAAATATAAACAAATAAATTCCTATGAAGATAAATGAAAAATATAACGATGTACGGCATATTAAATCCATTATCTATAGATTGTATTTTCCGGAAGATTCTTCCCCTCCTCTTATTTCGTTTTTCTTTCATCATTATTCTTGCTCATTCATTATTATCATTATTATTTTCTATTATTTTATGTTCGCCTTTTATTATTTTATCACGAAATTGCACTGAATCAATGAAATGTTTCTAGGTATACAAAATTCATTGGCTCCCTCCTGAAAATGACTTTAAGTCAATTGAACAAATATTTTCCTTAAATTAGGTAATGATAATAAAATACTTGAATTTTTGCATATTTTGAGAATTCAAATTATTCATTAGCGTAACATTTGTTAGGAACACATTTCTTTATTCATCGCAAAGGAACCAAAGCATTTTTCACTCATATAACCAAACTCTTACTAAATACTCACATTATTTAATATCATCCTCTATCAAACTTTTCAATAATTCGAAAATTTTTGTAAACAACCACAAAAAACGACTCTTGAAAACAAGAAAAAACTCCTCTATAAAATGAGGCCTACTTTCAGTGTGAGCCCAAAATCACAAAATAATCACAAGAGTGTGCGTCAAATGCTCGAAACATTGGGACTCAATTTCGCGAACTTGAAAACAACAAAATTCGGAAAGCGACTTCTTCTCACATTTTTGGTACTGGTATCTCCCTCGAAAGCGCACATACTGCCCCGATATTTGCAAAATTTATGTATTCTCTCCCCCTTTTGTAATTGAGGAAAAAGAATTAAATTCGTGGGTCAAAAACAGGATCGAGTTGGACACGAACCGCGTTTGCGGAGTCACGCTAGTCGACTGCATACAATACGATTACACGAGCGGAGGCGGAGCAACCCTTGCCCCACCATAACTCCTCATCAGCATCCTCTTGCGCCTCGACCCTCTCCAGGCACCACACAGGTGCCTATAGGCAGGCAAACCTCCCTGCTTCGATTTTGAGGGTGGGAGGCTCGGCAACGAAAATTCAGAGGATGTAGGCCAGTCAGTAAAAACATTGGAAATAAGAAATCTCATGATAATTACAAAAGTTTTCAACTTCAGTGGAGAAATAAAATATTTTGTGAAAGTAATAAAGGAACCCGCAAAATATGTAAGGGGAAATGTTATTCGGTGGATTTGGCTGAAACTTGATAAATATATAGACAATAAGGCTCTAATAAAAAATCCGGAAAGGAAAGGAAAAAGGGACAGTTTTTGTGCTATGCGGCGCTAAGCGCTCAATTTCGCGAAAACGATGGATCCCCATGAATGCTAGAAGAGGAGAGACGACCAGAGAGTTAGAGCAATACTAAGACATATCTTGCGCGCATCTCTAAACTGCCGAACGCTTAGCGCTCAAGATTCGAGTTGCATAAAACGTCACTACTATGAAGTCTACAGCGTTGCTTCGACAAGATTTTCGTCAAATGATGTTATTATTTCCGTGATAAACATCGCGCGCTGGTCAAACTGATCGAACGCTAAGCGCTAAATTTCGTAAAAACAATATATTCCTATATATGATGGAAGGGGAAAGACGGCAGGAGAGTAAAATCAGTACTAAATACGAATTCGATAATGACATATGTTTCACGCATCCTGAAACTGCCAAACGCTTAGCGCTCAAGCTTTGAGTTGCATATAACTTTACTACTATAAAGTCGAGGGCGTCACTTCGATAAGATTTTTGTCAAATGATGTTATTATTACAATAATATGCATCGCGCGCTGGACCAACTGATCGAACGCTAAGCGCAGAATATCGTAAAAACAGTATATTCCTACATATGCTGGGAGGGAAAAGACGACGGGAGAGCGAGGTCAGTACTAGATGCGAATTCGATGATGACATATGTTTTACGCATCCTGAAAATGTCAGACGCTTAGCGCTCAAGATTTGAGTTGCATAAAACTTTACTACTATAAAGTCGAAAGCGTCGCTTCGATAAGACTTTTGTCAAATGATGTTATTATTACAGTAATATGCATCGCGCGCTGGACCAACTGATCGAACGCTAAGCGCAGAATATCGTAAAAACAGTATATTCCTACATATGCTGGGAGGGGAAAGACGACGGGCGAGCAAGGTCAGTACTAGATGCGAATTCGATGATGACATATGTTTTACGCATCCTGAAAATGTCAAACGCTTAGCGCTCAAGATTTGAGTTGCATAAAACTTCACTACTATAAAGTCGAAAGCGTCGCTTCGATAAGATTTTTGGGGGGTAGTGTTATTATTACAGTAATTTACATCGCGCGCAGGTCCAAATGATCGGACGCTAAGCGCTCACTTTCGTAAAAACAATAGATCGTCATATATATGCATGAAGAGGAAAGAAAGACGAGGGCAGAGAAAAGTCAGTAGTAAATGTCAATTCGATGATGACATATCTTGCGCGCATTCTGAAGCTGCCGAACGCTTAGCGCTCAAGATTTAGGTTGCGTAAAACGCCACTGCTATAAAGTCCAAAGCGGTCTTTTATTATATTACTATCAAATGTTGTTATTATAACAGCGATATGAATTATGCGCTGGTCCAACTAATCGAACGCTTCGCGCTCAATTTTGTAGAAACAATATATTCCCATATATGCTGGAAGGGGAGTGACAACAGTCGAGCGAGGTCAGTACTAAATGCCTACTCGATAATGACATATGTTTCGTGCATCCTGAAACTGCCGAACGCTTAGCGCTCAAGAAATGAGTTGCATAAAATGTCACTTCTATAGAGTCAAGAGCGGTGCTTCAATAAGATTACCGTCAAATGATGTTATTATGACAGTAATATACATCGCGCGCCGGTCCAACTGATCGCACGCTAAGCGCTCAATTTCGTAAAAACAGTATATCGCCATACATGCTGGAAGGGGAAAGACCAGGGAAGAGCGAAATCAGTACTCAATACGAATTCGATAATGACACATGTTTCGCGCATTCTAAAACTGCTGAACGCTTAGCGCTCAAGACTTGAGATGCATAAAATCTCACTACTATAAAGTCGAGAGCGGTCTTTCATTCTACTACTGTCAAATGTTGTTATTGAAACAGCGATATAAATTACGCACTGGTCCAATTGATCGAACGCTTCGTGCTCCATTTTGTAAAAACAATATATTCCCATATATCCTGGAAGAAGAAAGACGACGGGAGAGCGAGATCAGTACTAGATGCTAATTCGATAATAACATATGTTTCGCGCATCCTAAAACTGCTGAACGCTTAGCGTTCGAGATTTGAGTTTCATAAAACGTCACTGCTATAAAGTCGGAAACGGTGCCTCCGTTAGTCTGCTTTCAGATAAAGTTATTATTGAAGTGATATATATCGCACGCTAGTCCAACTGATCGAACGCTAAGCGTTCGAGATGCAGTATGAAATCCAAAACATGCTTCCGTGAGTGTTGATAAGGTCCAAAATTCATGTCGTATAAAAGCCTTATCATTCAAGAGATATATATCATGCGCTTTTTATAACAGCCGAACGCTAAGCGCTCCAAATACCAATTGAATGCAAAGTTACTGTTATAACGTTGGCATCAGTGCCCCAGTGAAATCCATATCAAGTGAGGATTATCTTGAAATGATGTAAATCGCACGCTGGTCTACCCGACCAAACGCTAAGCGCTTGAGATGTTGTCTAGAATTCGAACATACTTCGGTGAGCGCAGATGAGGTGCCAAGGCCCAACCGAAACAAAGCCCTGTTATGTTACGGATATTTATCACCCACTTCTCAGAAAAGCTGAACGCTTAGCGCTCAAAGTTTCAATTTGATTGAACGTCACAGATGCCGCGTTGAAAAAGGTGACTGGATATGTTTAGTATCAAAGAGTTAATATTACAATGATACACATCTAACGATAAATATCTACAATATAACAGTGCTTTGTTTCGACTTGACTTTAGCATCGTCTTTCCCCTTCTAGAATATATGGTGATCCATTGTCTTCACGGAATCGAGCGCTAAGCGCAGCGTAGTACAAAAACTGTCCATTTTCCTCAATCTTTTTCTGGATTTTTTATACGGCCTGTATTGTCGACACATTTACCAAGTTTCAGACAAATCCACCAAAAGTCACTTTCCCATCGAGCGCGAAGCGCGAGATCCTGAAGACGTGCAACCTAGGCAGATTTTTGTTTAAATTCCAATAAAAATGATTTGCCCTGATCATTAGCATATACCTTTATACAAGCACATCTTAGAATTACAAAATGGCAAATCAGAATTTTTTAATTTTCCATAATCAAAGTTCAAGAATTTTATCATTTGTTCTCTTCATTATAAGCTGGATTGCAAACTTAGAAGTATTGGATGATTCTTAACTCCAGTTACATGCAACAAATATTTTCTGCTTGACCTAGTTTTGGAAAGGCAAGAAAAGTTGAGTAAATCATGTCGATGACCAAGAAATTGGCAAGATTGGGCAATATTATTTTCTGTTCCCTGACAATCTTTGTAATAAAGGAAGAAAAATGAAGTAAAGTACACTTGTCCTGCGAAGATTTTCCCCTGAAGGATTGGCCTTCCTAGAATTTCGCTCGTCGACGAGACGGCCTGAGGGGTTTGGAGAGAGACACCCAATTCACAGTATCGGCTGACTTCCGCCAGTGAAGTATACTAAGAGCGCACCAATCTGTCATATTATTTCTGCATTGTGCAGAATTTCTTAGAAAGTTCTGCATTGTGCAGAATTTCTCAGAAAATTCTTTATTCGGCAGAGATTCTGCATAAATTCTGTATTCTGCAGAGTTTCTGCATACATTTTGCGTTCTGCAGAGACTCTGCAGAAATGTTGCCGTCCTTTCTTCTACAAAAATTCCGCAATTTTTTTAAATACTTTAGTCACGTATACGAATCACTTGCAGATCACAGGACGAAACTCATTTATCAAAAGAAAAGTTACTGGAATAGTTTATAAAAATCATATCATTTGTGGAGCATTTGACGAACACGACAGTACGCGCCGACAGCTCATGCGAACATCATACTTCTGAAATATTGTTCATAAACAAACAAATTATCCAAAGAAATTTATTCTCAGACCTATGAAAAAGATTGAGATTCAATAATTATGGAAAAAGAATCATGAAACGTTACGTATAATTTGCAAATGTTTTGCATTTCTTTCCGGAACACTCACGCGAAATATTAGAATTTTACGATTTTTGATACGTTCCTTATTGGTCCGAAAAGTTTGTAAACTTCTTGAATTATTGTTGATTAATTTCCTCTGATAAATGGTTTAATGATGCACATTTTTATTCTTCTCAGTGTTTTTCACCGGGTTATCCCCCCCCCCCCCCCCTCCAGCCAAAAAAGCACCTCTAACCACGATCTTTCGAGACTCATTCTAACAATGCTTGTCATTTAGGTCGTGAGGCTTTTCAGTTCTTCATCTAGTCTTCTAGTGTCACTCGCTGACCTCGTTTTCTTTGGATTTTCAGAGGTCACATTTCTTGCGTCATTAAGCTTTGGGAAACGCGGATTGGGAAAACTAAGGTTGGCTCAAGAAATTTCAAATTTTTTTGCGGGAGTTGAGAGTAAAACTGTTTCAGAATAGATTTTATTTATTTTTCACATAAAATTTATTTTCTCATCATTTTATTTTCATTATTATCCATCAATAATTCATTTATTATTATTATTTAGGAATATCAAACAATCGAAAATAATGATCATTTGGATAAAGGATTTCCTAATTATTACAAAAAAAAACTAAAAAGTATCTGCTAAAGCTTCAGTGTCCTTTAGAAAATTATTTGCGCAATTCATTCGTTATTTTCGAATTTTCGAAATTCTAAATCAATACTTCTTGTGGGCGTAAATATGGAAATAATATCTCCCAATAATTGAGGTTATCTCGCGTTGATGAGGATCGTGATAACTTTATTGGTTTTCGAAATAAGCAACAAAATATTACTTTTTTCTGCAATCGCGAAATGTAATTTTTTTGTTTTTGACTCGGCATAAGTTTTACATTAGTAGGAATTTGTAATAAAAATTTCAGAAAAGCGCTGTTTCGTACGCGTGCTAACTCGTCCTGCAACGTCAACATCTGTATAACAGCAGACGATTAGACGGTCAAGCCAGCCTCCAAAACAAAAGAGCATATGTTTATTTTGATTTCCTTCTAACGAACATAATGCACAGAAGCAATATTTTAGAATAATAGTGTTAGCATATAATACTCTATTTAGAATGGTGTGAGTTTGTCCAAATAAAAAGAACCTTAATATGGGTCGAGGCAGGAAAAGGAATAGGTGTGGAGAAAATCGGTTGAAGAATAAGAAAAAAGGTTCCCGAAATAAGGTACTACTTCGAAGTATAAGAGAAAATTAAAAATTATCTTTTCTGATCATTTTAATATCCTATAATTGAACGGCTGTATTCCGCTACAGTCTCTACGCTCGGGCTTGTAGGCAAGGGAGGGGATACCGCGATGCGCATAGATCTTTCCGTAGGCACGGAAAAATCTTCGCGCATCGCGGTATCCCCTCCCCTGACTACTAGCCCGAGCGTAGTGGCTGTTGTGGAATCCAGCCGTTCAATTGATGATAGCTCAAACCTAACGAAAGAATTATCGTCTAAATGTTTAAAAAAATATATATTCATCACGTTTTGCTTGCTTTTCCTCGTTTATCTGACTTGGGGCAGGGAATTTTGGAAAATAATTACAGTTTTTATCCTAGGGCAGGGTATTAATTATTATTCGAATTCGAAAAGTGGAATTTTGAAAAATCGTTCCTCCAATTCAAAATTTTTCACAATTTCAAAGTCCCCTCTTATCAATTCCTAATAAAGAAAGTACTTGGAGCAGTAGTTTTCCGGAAAAGAAATATCTCTGAATAATCATAGAAAATTTGTTCACATTGTTTATTAATAATTCATCCTTTCGTAGTTAGAAAATCAACTTCTTGTTTGAAATTTAAACTTGCTTGTTGAAAATCAAATTTTTTTTCTACCTCTGGTAGAAATTGATACTATTTGTTTAAAAATCAATTAATATTTTTCCGGTGGAAAATAAAGTGCTCAGTTGAACATTGATTTTTGAATTTGAAAATAAAACTATTTTTTTTAGGAAGAATGTACTTCGTGGACAAAAACTCTATGGTTGAAAATTCATTTTTTTTCTGTTTCAAATGTTTGAAAAGCAATTACTTCAACTGAAAATTTAACTGTTTCATTTTAGGTGAAATATTGATATTCTTCCTTAAAATACATCTATCCCCGTTGAAGATTCATCATCATACCTGAAAATTCATCAGTTTGGTTGAAAAACGGTTCCTTTAACTGAAAATTCAATTATTTCGTTGAAACTATACATATTTTGTTGAAAAATCGATTTTTTGGCAGAAAATTTCCTTCTCCTTCGAAAGTTAATATTCTTATTCAAAAATTCTTTTTCACGGTTAACAATTCAAGTTATACAATGAAATTTTTCTCATTTTATTCGAATCTTCATCTAGTTGAAAACTCTTATGTTTGGTTGAAAATTCATTTTTCGTCAAAAATTGAACTATTCTAGTTGAATGTTCATCATTTTAGTTGAAAATTCGTCTTTCTGGTTTGAAAGTAAACTATTTCTATGAGAATTGATATTTTTTTAGGACAATTCCTCTTTTTTGTGGAAAATTACTCTTTGTGGTTAATAATTCATCTTCTTGCTTAAAATGCATCTATTCCCGTTGGAGATTCTTAATTATATCTGAAAATTCATCATTTGATTGAAAATCGATTTCTTCAACTGAGAATGTAATTTCTTCATATTTAATAGAAAATTGATCTTTTCTTGTTCAAAATTCGACAAGTCGGCGAAATTTTGTCATTTTTAATTGAAAATTCAATTATTTCGTAGAAACTGTACATATTTTGTTAAAAAATCGATTTTTTTGGCAGAAAATTACCTTCTTCTCTAGAAGTTGATATTCTTCTTCAAAAACTCTCTCTTACGGTTAACAACTCAAGTTGCACAATCAAATTTTCTTCATTTCATTCGAATATTCATCTAAATGAGATCCCTTATGTTTGGTTGAAAATTCATTTTTCGTCAAAAATTGAACTATTCTAGTTGAATGTTCATCATTTCAGTTGAAAATTCGTCTTTCTGGTTTGAAATTAAACTATTTCTATGAGAATTGATATTTTTTTAGGACAATTCCTCTTATTTGTGGAAAATTACTCTTTGTGGTTAATAATTCATCTTCTTGCTTAAAATTCATCCATTCCTGTTGGTGATTCTTAATTATACCTGAAAATTCATCATTTGGTTGAAAATCGACATCTTCAACTGAAAATGTAATTTTTTCAAATTTAATGGAAAATTGATCTTTCCTTGTTCAAAATTCGACAAGTCTACGAAAGTTTGTCATTTAAAATTGAAAATTCAATTATTTCGTTAAAACTTAACATACCTTGTTGAAAAATCGATTTTTTTGTAGAAAATTATCTTTTCCTTCGGAATGTAATATTCTTCTTTAAAAATTCTTCTACACGGTTAGCTAAAACTCGTATGTTGGATTTACAATTAATTTTCTGAGCCAAAAATGCCACTATTGCATTTTTGTTTCGAAATTTCTATTTTTATAGTTCAATTTTCAACCATTTTGTGGAAAAATTGTATTTTTTGGTTGAGAATTTATTTTGTTCGGAAATTGAACCATTTTAGTTAAAGGTTCATCATTTCAGTAGAAAATTCGTCTTTCTCGTTGAAAATCCAACTAATTCAGTTAACATTTACAATTTCATTTGATTCTTTATCATATTCGTGATCATATAATAATTTGTTTGGAAGTTAGTTTTCTTTGTTATAAATGATTTTCTTCACTGAAGATTTAATATATTCCAATGGAAAATTCCACAGTTTTATTTGAAAATTTTTTTTTTTAGTCAAAAATTTCTGTAGTATAGAAATGTTATACTTGGTTTTTCATCATTCTATTTGGAAATTCATCTTTTTGATTAAAAGATGAACTATTATGTTGGAAATAAGTTTTTTTTATCATCGTGAATTGTTTTGTCTTAGTTGTAAGTTTAACTGTTCCAATTTTCGTGGAAGAATATGATTTTCTTTTTGCTGAAAATTTGAGTATTCTTTCAGAAAATGGTTTTTTTTTGCAATGTTTGATCTGTTTTGATGAAGGATATTTAGAATGAACATGGTTGATAAAAATAAAGTTTTGCGTTCTGCCACAAATATAAATATGATACTTCTTCTAGTTGACCGGGAAAATTGAAAAACTTGACCGTATAGAACCGGGAAATGACCAGGAATTCGAAATCGTGCGCCAAATCGCCACCCCGATATGAATGTAATAATAAAAGAAACAGAAGGTCGAATATAAATGTTTTTCTTTGCTTCAGTATGAAAAACAGCTCGATGAAAAGTTCGACATGAAAAAGTTGAGGGATCAGGGAGAGGATCAGAGGAATGAGAAATAGTTGTGCCAATTCGGCCTGGGAGAAACTGCCCCTCAACTGCGAGGCTCTCTTCGTAAATCCAGGACAGTTTAAGTGGAGTGTTATAGCTGGTCGTCCAAACTTTCCGCTTTGATTAGGCATTTGTGACTAAGCAGCAAACACGTTTTCGCTGACGTAAATTATACACGGTCAGAAATGTTGAAAATTCACCATTAGATTTCATGAAAGGAGAGTACATTGCGTGCTCTAATTAAATCACCTGTTTACCAGTTACCACTGCCCTCTTTCCAACATTTGAAATTCCAAACTTTCATTTGGCTGAAATGAAAATTGTCGGAAAGGCAATCTTGTCTCTCAAAAGCAAAATAGTCTCTTTTCAAAGAAAAATCGTGAAGGGCTCAAAAGTAACACGTGTTTTCTCAATCGCTCTATCATCACTTCTTAGTGAGTAGCACGTGATTCTTTTCCT
>WSXT02050220.1:0-13001 GCA_011762715.2 Neuroterus valhalla
TAATTATGAAAGTTATTTCCTTGAGAATAACCAGATTATCGAAAATAAGTTTCAAAGAAACACCGAGTCGACGAAGTTTTAAAAATAAATGTGAAGTGCTCGTGAACGGATTACAATCCCTCCTTTAGTCCTTAAGATTTACTCAAGATTTCAATCGAAACAACTTAAACGGATTTTTGTCTTGATTCTTGTAGTTAATAACGTTTAAGTGTTATACACACGACGTTTTATCCTGTCGTATTGTTTTATTATGAAAAGAGTTGAGCAGTTTTTTATTGACAACATAAGTGTATTAAAAAAGGATACAGCTGCTTTAGCATTTTCAGAACCATAACCTCACTTTCCATGGTTCAATATAATATGGCTGGGAGAATAAAATTAGACAGGGATCTGCTAGGGGCCAGAGTGGGTCATCCTTATGGACGTGCCAGTCTGGACCCGATCGGGTTGGGCGTTTCATTTGGGAGTGTATGTAGGGAATTCAACTATTATTGGTTGGAAGGTGAACTATTTTGTTGAAAATTATATTATTTTGTTGAAAATTCAACTGTTTTGTCAAAGTCATCTTTCTTATCGGAAATTCGACTGCTTTTTTCAAAATTTCTTTTAAACTTTATTGGTTGGTTGCATATCCGTCTCCTCGGGGTTCTCATTAACATTATTGCTAAAAATTCAATTTCCTTAGAAAATTCGTATTTTCAGCTTAAAAATTGAAATATTTAGTTGTAAATACATCTGTTTGATTAGTATTCACCTTTTTGTTATTAAAAATTTATCTCTTCTATATGGATGTTAAAAAGGCCTCAAAAATTGACCCCGTCACATAATTGCAAATTTACCTAGCTTCTGCATAGTAACTTTTCCATTTCTGCAAAAATGTTCAGTGCTGAAATAACACTGTTAACACTTTTACGATCATTATATCAAAAATTATATAAATAATAGCTTCTGAGCTAAGAAACAATTGCTGACCTCTGAACCCCACAAAGAGCGGTTCTTCATAAAAGCCTAAGAAGTCAACGTAAATTTAATATTTATCGCGTTATGCTTCATGAGTCCGTTACGCAGCTTCATTTCAATTCAGCCAGAATAGAAGAGGCGAGGTTCTTTATCGCCACATTATGAGCCGAAGATTTAAATCTGACAACGAGAAAGAACGGCAAACGGCGGTGATTCGGTCATTCCATTTATCGGCACTTTGCTGTGATAAATAATTTACAAGATGGAATTTTTATCGGGTTGCATCACTCCAGTTATGTCATTTTTATTACACCTCCGCAAAAAAACCGATGCTTGAATGTTAAAAAATCTCAGGATCCTTACTGACGGAAATCACAGGATGGTTTTGGGTAATTTCGTTACTAGAAATTGGGAATTTTGAAATCCATTGCAACAGAAAGGGTGCTGCACAATATATGTCACATTAATGTGATGTCAAAAGTATTTTGCGTTTCGAAAAAGTATTTTTGGACTTGGATAGTTCCTTTATCCAACGAATTTAACTTCCATGATTATAAATTTACTTCTTTGTTAAAAATTAATCTTTTTAATTTAAGTTTTCCGTTGGAAACTTATCTATTTGTTTGAGAATTGAAGTATTTTTTCTCAATTCATCTTTTTTTTTTAATTTTACTTGGTAACGATTTTTTTTTGTTCTTTTTTTTCGGCCGAAAGTAATTTTTTAAACTGAAAATTCAATCTCTCCAGACAAGGAATGTATTCCTTAAAGGAATTTTTTTTTTTTTCAAGATCATCACCGAACAAAATCTCGAGCTGGTTTTAAGCAATTTTGAAAGATGGTTTGAACGAATTCTTCATCAGATGAGATTGGGAATTTTGAGATCCATTGCGACGAGAAGGGTGCAGCATAACATTAATCATGATAATGTGATAACAAAAGTATTTTTGCTTTTCGAAAATATTCTTTTGGGACTCGAATAGTGTATTTATTTAACAGTTCTTTGCTAAACTTATCTTTCTATAAATTAACTTCTTTTTAAAAAATCACTTTATTTAATTTAAGTTCTTTGTTTAAAATTCATCTATTGGTTTGAGATATGAAGTATATTTTCTCAATTCATCTTTTTTTTTATCTGGTAACAATTTTCTCTTGTTCTTTTCCTCGTTCGAAAGTAATTTTTTCAACTAAAAATTCAACTTTTTCAGACAACGAATGTATTTAAACGATTTCGTTACTAAAGATTGGGAACTATGAGATCCCTTGCCACAAAAAGGGCGCAGCGTAACATAAATGATAATAATGTGGTAACAAAAGTATTTTTGCATCTCAAAAATGGTTTTTCTGGATTTTAATAGTTTATTATTCAATAGTTTTTATCTAAATTCTTACTCCTGGATTAGAAAGTCATCTTCCTGGGTTTGAAATTTTACTTCCATGGTTACTATTTAACTTTTTTGTTGGAAATTTATTTATTAGTTTGAGGAATAATTTTTTTGTTCCGAAATCATTTTTTTGTCTTGTAATGATCTTTTCTTGTTCCTTTTACATTCAAATGGAAGTTTCACTAATTGAAAATTCAACTTTTTCTAATAATAAATGTATTTTTTCTAAAAATTTATCTTTTCTAGATCAAATCTTTAATGACAAAAGTCGAGAACTGGTTTTGGGCGATTTTTAGAGATGGTTTGAACGATTTCATCTCTGGAGATTAGGAATTTTGGCATTCTTGGCGCTAAAAAGGGTCCTGCAAAATAAATATCACAATAATGAGGTAACCAAAGTGTATTTGCGTTTCGAAACTAGTATTTTTGGACTTCGATAGTGTATTTATTCAACACTTTTTCGCTAAATTCATCCTCCTGGATTCGAAATTCATTCACCTTGGTTATGAATTTAACTTCCATGGTTACTAATTGACTTCTTTGTTTTCAACTGAAAATTCAACTATTTCTGTCGATGAATGTATTTTAAAGAACGTTATCTTTTTAGACTCAATCATTTCTGACCGAAAATCTCGAGCTGTTTTTGGTAGATTTTCAGAGATGGTTTGAAAGATTTCGTCCCTAGAGATTGGGAATTTTGGCATCCATCGCGCCTAAATGAGTGCTGCACAATATATATATATCACAATAATGTGATAACAAAAGTATTTTTGCGTTTCAAAAATGGTATTTTCGGACTTGGATGCATTATTTATTCAACAGTTTGAATCTTAATTCCTCCTCCTGGATCAAAAATGTATCTACCTTGGTTACAAATTAAACTTCAATGGTTACTCAACAACTTCCTCATTAAAAATTAATCCATTTGGTTAAAAAATGAACAATTTTTTCTCAATTGTTTTTTTTCTTTGAATTTGCCTGGTTACGATTTTCGCTTATTTTCTTCTTGTTAAAAAGTATTTTTTTCAACTGAAAATTCAACTATTTTGGACAATGAATGTATTTTTTCAGAAATTTATCATTTCATTATCAATCATCGCTGACCGAAATCCCGAGCTAGTTTTGAAAAATATTTGCAGAGAACATTTAAACGATTTCGTCACTAGAGATTGGAAATTTTGGCATCCATTGCGACAAAAAGGACAATTCGACAATTTTCATCTAAATTGATCCTTGTGGATTAGAAGGTTTTCAAGATTTTCAAGATTATCCTCCTTGGTTACAAATTCATGTTCCATGGTTACTATCTAGTTTTTCGGTTGATAACTTATCTATTTGTTTGAGAATAAAACTATTCTTTCACCATTCATCTTTAAAAAAATTTTTTTGTTTTGTTTTGTTAGCAAGTAATTTTTCAAACGAAAAATTCATCTATTCCAGACAAAGAATGTATTTTTTTAGGTTTATCCTTTTAGATCAAATCATCACTGGAGAAAACTTCGAGTCAGTTTTAAGCGATTTTCATTGAAGGTTCGAACGGTTTTGTTACTAGAGATTGGGAATTATGAGATCCAACGCTTCAAAAAAACGGCGCTGCACAATATATATCCGAATAAGGTGATAACAAAAGTATTCCTGGTTTTCGAAAAGAGTGTTTCTTACTTGATTAGTTATTTACTCGACAGTTTTTTTCTAATTTAACCTCTTGAACTGGAAAGTTATTTACCTTGATTACAAATTTGATTTCTGTGGTTACTATTTAGTTCCTTAAATTTAAAATTTATCTATTTGTTTGGAAATTCAACTATTTTTTCTCAATTCACCTTTTGTTTTGGTTAATTTAACTGGTAACGATTTTTTCGACAGAAAATAATTTTTTAAACTAAAGAATCAACAATTTCTGCTAATTGATGCATTTTTTTTTATTTACCTTTTTCGATGAAAACATCACTGAAAAATATCACGATCTGGTTTTGGGCAATTTTTAAAGATGCCTTCAACGATTTTGTCCCTATAGAGATTTGAAGCTAAATGTAATTTTTTAACGATGAAATTGATTGTTACCAAATAATTGAATTCTTCAGCAAACTTTCCACTTTCTATGCCCAAACAAACCGATGTTCAACCAAATAGATTATTCTTGATGAGAACGAATTGAAATTTATCCCTGCAATTGTATTTGAAACCAAAAAAGATGAAGTCCCGATACCAAATATACATTAGAATAAATATATATAATGAACCGAAAATATATAAATTTTGGAACAAAAAGAATAATTTTTAACCAATGACGGAATAGTTCAACAAAAAAGTGAACAACTGAACCAAATAGTTCAATTTCTGACCAAAAAGATGTTTCTTGAACCAAGATAATCAAGCTTTCATCAAAAACACAAATTTTTTATCACATATATGATTTTTGGACTGAACAGTTAAACTTACCTAGAAAATGATGAAATATTCAACTGGATTAACTTTATCCTGAAAAAAAACAATTGCTAAACCAAGTACATGAATTTAGAATCAAATCCAAACATTTCCAACAAAATAGTTTAATTCTTATATACTACATAAATCTTTAGCAAAATAGAAGAGCTTAGCCATGACAGAATTTTTTCTCAACCAGAAACAAATCACAGAAAAGGATTCATTTTTCCAATAGTATTGATTTTCTTTGTTGATAATTCATTTTTCCAATATGAAAATAATATTTTTTTCTGGAGATTCAATTATTTAGTGTTCGGTTATATAAGAATGGTTTTTAGTGGAAAATTCAAGAATTTTTTGGAAAATCAACTATTTGTTCGAAATTCAACTTGTTTCGTAGAGAATTCAACTTTTTTTGTCGAAAACTGATATTTTTGTCTAAAAATTCATTTTTCCAGGTTGAAATATAATATTTTGGTAGATCATGGTTTCTCCTCTGTTGAAAATAATTTCTTGATTTGAAGGTTCAATTTTTCTATATTTATTTGAAAATGTATCTCTTTCAGTTCAAATTTTAAGAATTCTGTTAGAAAACTATAATAACTTTTTTACGAAAAATCAAACTACTTGCTCGGTTTTACCACTTTTTCTAAAATTTATTCCTTTGGTTATAAGTTCATGCCTTTTATTGAAAATTCTTTTTTTATTTAAAAAATTTTTTGAATCTGTTCATTCCTGCTACAGAAAATTCCATAATTCATTATTTTTTTCGATAATATTCGTTTTCGGTCAAAAAAAAATTCTTGGTTGAATTGTCAACTTTTTTGTTCAAAAATCAACTGATTTAGTACAGTAATTCATCTCTTTATCTGAAAATTCAACGTTTATCCGAGAAATTTTTTTCTTCTGGCTGAAATCTTTATTCGACTACAAACTTCATTCTTGGTCTGAAGATAGTTTATTTTTTCAATTCAATGTTGCAACCAAATATTTTGTTCATTTCGAATTTAGATTTTGGTGAAGCACTTGGACAATTTGACCAGAGAAATCGATTGCATCAAACAAATATTTCTTTCAATGATACCCAATTCGTTCAATTTATTCGAAGTTCCCAAGTCCTGGTTCCGAATCACACTAGAGTTGAAAAGAGGTTCTTTTTACTTTGAAAAGAGTGTTTCCGTAACAAATTTTTTTTCCTGGATTTATTTGAAAAAAATCGTTACTCATCACTGGAGCTGACCTTGATCAAAGTCGAAATCGAAATACATCCTGTGATATATTTCTTCTTCTTGAGTAGGACAGAAATCAGGAATGTCCAACAATCATCGATAAATCAATCTTTACCGCCTTGCGTCACCTTCACCATACCTGTTTGCTGTGTCGTATGTGCCTGGATGAACTTTTATGGCGGACATAACTCGTCTGATTTCACCTAAGATTATCACGTTATTTATTGGAAAGCGGTCCTTTTGGACTGACCGAAAAGTCCTTTTTTCTCGCTTTATTTATTACAGAGTGATTCTCAGATTGCTGAAATTTGAAGAGAATGAGTCGTTTGGTTTATTAAAATGTGCACTCACTGCATGGTAATTAACATGGATTTTAAACCCTGCTAATTTGATGGTCTTGCCTATTTTCAAATCTTTCACGGTGGCGTGAATCATTTTTTTTTCAAGAAAGGTAGACAGAAATGGCTTGACGAATAAGCTAATATAGGCTATAGCCTACGCAGTAAGAAATTTTTCGGGAAACTATTAACCCTAACATTTTGGGGATCAAACCTTACAGTTTTCGGAGAAAATTTTCGAAAAAAATCAGAAAATTTATCTGAGAATTGTAGGGCACCCCTAACATTCAAAAGGGAAAAATGGTAAGTTTATCCCAAAGTTGAGGAATTTTTTTCAACATTCTATAAGGTGAATTCCTGATAAAGTTTGGGAATTCACCAGGACAGTGACTCATTTCTTACTGATTCAAATTTAAAATTCAACAAAAAGAAATCATTTTCCACAAAATTATTCAACTTCCACACAAGAGGTCGTATTCTATAAAAAATATGTGAATTTTCAATCGGAGAGATGGTTTTTTTTACCAAAAAAGTGGAATTTTCAAAAAAGGTTGGGAATCTCTAAGGTAAGGGATGTTTTTCTCTAATTTATATGATGAGTCTTCAACCAAATAAAAAATTGTTAACAAAGTAGTTCAGCTTTTTATTCAACCAGTTGAATTTCCAAAAAAATAGTGTAATTTTTATTTTGGTTGTTGAGTTTCTAACAAGAGAGTTTAAATTTTAACTAACTGGTTTATTTTTCTATAAAAATTGTTAAATATAAAATCTGAAGAGACTAATTGTCAAGAAAACTGTTTGATTTTCAACAAAAGAGATAACATTTTTGAACAAAGAGTTGAATTTGCAAATTATAGAATTGGATGAACTTATTTAATTTCCTATCAAAATTGTTTAATTTAAAATCCGACAACACTAATTGTCAAGAGAACTGTTCAATGTTTAAAAAAAGAGATAACATTTATAAACAAAGAGTTGAATTCGCAAATTAATGAGTTGAATGAACTATTTGTTTTTTCATAAAAATTGTTGAATTTAAAATCCGAAGAGTCTAATTGGCAAGAAAATTGTTTGATTTTTTACAAAAGAGATAACATTCTCAAACGTTTCAGGCACAGACTTCATTTTTCCACCAAAAAATGTAACGTTTTAGCTCAAAAAGAGGGATCTCACGCATAGCTGTGAATCTTTTCGAAAATAATTAACTTCTAACCGAAAATATTTAACTTTTGAATTAAAAAGCATGAATAGATGAAAAATGCCTTTCATCCAGAAAATTCATCAATCAAGAAAAATGAATCAGTCGAGAAGAAAACAAATTTCATCTAAATAATTAGATAATTTATAGACAACAACGGTAAATTTTCCACAAAATGGTTTAAATTCTCACTGGAAGGTATGCTTTTAAAGGAAAAACCATTTTTTAAACTTTTGTCGAATTTTAACTAGAAGAGATAGCATTTCTAGCAAAAGGAAGACATTTTTCACAAAACAGTTTGACTTTCAACTCAAAAATATATATTTTCAACGGAAGGTCTATTTTTGAACCCGAGAATATTAAAAAATGGATGAAACAGATGTTTTTCATAAAAAAAGGTTAAATCCCCATCAAAATAGTTGAATTCTATAATCACAAGTTAAATTCCTTACCAAAAAAGATTTTCTGTTAATAAAAATAACAATTTTCCTCAATTATCAGATTTTCATCGAAGAAGATCATCTGTCTATGAAGAAGTTGAATTTCCGGATCAAAAATTTTAATTCTTAACAGAAGAATCGAGATTTAAAAAGAAATGATATTACTGTAACAAAATTTTTGAATTTCTAAACAAAAAGTTGAAAATTTTTTTCGAAAGAGACGAATTTTTAAATTATTTCAGGAATTTTCCTTCAAACAGATGCACCGTGCATTCTGAAAATATGCATGCCCAACGTACAATCTCATTTTTCAACAAAATATTTGAATTTCCAATAAAAATATAAAGAATTCAACACAATGGTAAAATTTTCAACCAAAACCATGATTTTTTGATTGAGAAAATGCATTCCCAAGAAAGTATTCGAACTTTAAATCCAGTAGTATTTTTAATTAACTAGATTGGGTTTTTACCAAAAATATAATAGCAGACTTTCCAACCTGAAGACAATTAACTTTCAACCAAAATTGGATGCTTTTTCCTATCTGATTGTATCGTTTCTTCACATTTAGGCAAAAACAAAAAGGGAGGAAAGTTTCATAAAAGCGTAGAAAGAAATTATTGCTCAAAATAAGAGGAGAAAAATTGGTGGACCATCAGACAGAAATATTTAACAGTGTTTCTAATCAAATGATATTCTTGCTGTTGATATAAGTCAGTTTTTGAGTAGGACCTACTATGGCTTTGGACACGAATTTTCGATCAGTCAGCTTTGTAGCTGCGGAACTGCTGAGCTTCGCCGCGCTCACATTGATTTTCTCGCAAACCTCAACAGCAGCTTCTGCTACATGTTTTGAGAGATTCGGGTAGAATTTCCCAACAGTTTATCTAAACGATCGATAACATCAAATAACACCCGCACGCCGTAAATTTCCCACCTAGAAAATCGATACCAATTTGAGTCCATAGAATGGCGCGGCGTTGAACGGCATTAAATTGACCGTAATTGCGTTCAATGTTACGCGTGACGGATAGCTCAAAGTCAATTGCTCGGAGTGACGGACGCAGATGAAGAAAATGCGACGAGACCAATTGGTTTCGTAGCTACTGTGCACTACAGAATAGGGTATTTAGGGAGCTAGAGGGTCTGAGGGGAAGGTAGAAGGTTTGAGGGGAAGCTAGATGGTTCGAGGGGAAGCTGAAGCCGATTGACTGTTGGTCGTTACGAGCGCTCGTGATAACGCTTTATGCAGACCCCGTACCTGAAATACGACCTTTTCCCAGACCATCACCCACACCCACCATGATCAAAGGTATCAAGTGCAGTCTAGTCTCGTCAGAGGTAACGTTTCGATCCTGGTTCATGTAACCACGTGCACTCCTGGTCCCAGTCCCGATACAGGTTTATGTGCACAGTGGCTCTATATTGACAGGGTTTTGTGCACACATAAATTGTCAGTGTACCAAAGTCTGCTTATTTGCATTCGCGCACCTGTTACCGTTATTTTTATCTCCGTCGCACAAAGAAACAAGGAAGTGCGACTAACCGTGTCAGCTGAATATGAACATAGAATTATCGATCGTTAATCAATTTGTGTGACAGCCATTCGATTATTTATATCATGCCGAAGAGTGTTTAGATCAGAAGGAGAGCACTAGAACTTCCTTTTTATTCGAAACGCTCCAATTCGGAATCCAGCTCCTACTTTGAGGCTGAAAACCCTTTCATACCCTATTTTAAATCATTAGAATAGACCTTGGCAGGGCTTGGAAATTTGGTAACGTAACAGATGCTGGCGTCCCCACTACTTATACTTACGCCTTGCTCACGAGGACCTTCCCCTCATGCGCAACGAAAGGGCATCGGTTGTGAGGACACCAACATCTGTGAGTGGTCAAAGACCGAGCTTCGTAAAAGCGGCTTCCACGTGGCTTTTGGAGTCTTCTTTTTCCTCAAAAAGGTTAAGAACCCTGATTTGCAATCCTAATGCTGAAACTTCATCAGTGTGAGGAGAGTGAGACAGATGCCCGAAGTCATCCTGAAGCCACTTTGAAAAAGTCTAGTGTTTGATCGTTCTGTTGTGTGAGCCTATCCTTTTCGGACATTGCCCTCATACAACCATCTTACACATGCTCCCATGTCTCCTCTTTCCTTTCGCATACTCTACATTTTCTCTTTCCATCCTTCTCCGTATACATTGGTTCTTCTGCTTCATTTTCTAATCTCTTTGCTCCTATTCTTGACCATCTCTTCCCCCACCCACCCTGTCACCAGATACTTTGTCCATCCTCCCCTCTTTATCAACTTGTACGATTCGATGTATCTTGATGTGCCTATTTCCCCCCATTTATCTGGTACTCTCATTCCCTTATCTCTTTCTTATAATTCTTTGGGGCCTCTATTAGCTTCTGCTTCAATATTACGCTCTCAAAAACACTAAATCCTCTCTTCTTTTACGTTGACTCCACTGCCTTCCTTTATCTCTTTGTAACACTTTCTTTCTAAGTCCTTTCCCCCGTCCCATAATTTCTCCTCGAATTATCACGCCCTTCTTTCTGCCTCTTTTGTCAGTTTATCCTTCAGAGCTTCTTCTCTAACCATATAATGTCGCTTTCTCAATTTTACTCCTCGTGTCTATTTTATATATCTCTATCCCATCTCTCTTTCATATCCATATTTATGCCTCGTAGCTTAATACCGATCATGCAAGGATATCAAACAACCTCATTTGCTCCTTCCAAATTTTTTTTCAACCTTTTCCCTCCTATTCCTCAAGCTTATTTACAATTCGCGCTTCTAATTTCATTTCTCTCTTTGTTACGCGCTTCGCATTCCCCATTCCATTTGCACGATGTAACCAAGATATTGGGATTCCTCTACTTCCTCTCACTTTTCATCTTTCCATCTCGCTATCTGTCTTTTGTCCCTCTCCCTCTCTGTTTTCCACACCCCATTCCCTCAGTTCTATCCGCATTGAGCCTTAGTTTTTTCTAATCTAGGTATTATTCTAATTCCGTGTTCCAACCTTTTATTCCTTCCTAGCATCCGCTAATAGCACTATATCATCCGCTTTTCATATTGTGTATATTTTTCCCCCTTTTAGCCGTACTCTCCCGAATCTTTTCTCTTCATCTCCTCCAAATCTGAAATTAGTGTATTGAATTTAATCGGTCCAGCAGACAAATCTGCCTCATACATTACTTTTCGTCTCTCTAAATATCTGAGCCACTCTTCTCCTCAATCCTTCTTTTATGCCTCTTTTCATGGTTTTATCTATCTCTTTTCTGTCCAATAAGTCAAACGCCAACTTCTTATCTCCCTTAGTTCTTTACATCCGCACGTTATTCTCTTTTCCACTCGTCCTTAAAAATCTGAAAAATATTTTCGCAATTCGACTATTACAATCTACTAATTCACTCTTTCTTTCTTTTACTTTCCCTATTCACAACATTTCATACTTCTTCTTTCGTGTTAGCCTTTTATGCCCCTTCCTAAAAATTTTCATTCCCCTCTTCTTCTCTCGCACCTTCTTTATCCCTTTGTTGCTCTCTTTTTGCCTTACATTCCTTATCGCAGCTATTCTTACCCTCTTCGCTGACTTCTCTCTCAACAGTTTCTTCTAGAATTATTTTAAATTTCCCCACTACTATATACATCTCTACTTTACTTTTCCATTTCGTATATACACTATTTTTGGCCCCTTGATTTTTATATTCCTTCTGCTTCCCTTGAACCTTTTTCTACTCTCTTCTCTTTTTCTGATCTTTCTTTGCTGATCTCTGTTGGTCCCACCTTCTGCTCTACCCCCTTTTACTGTCACTATTAATGGGAGATGTTCCAATTTCACATACTTTCCTATTTCTAGCCTTCTAATGTTTTCCTCCACCTCATCATAAACAATAATATAATCCATTACTGTTCTCATTTTCATCCCAGTATGAGTGTTCTTCTCTTCATCATCCTCCTCTGTAATCATGTTTAATTTATGCCATCCTTGCTCTTCTAATCAAACCCAGTCATTTCCTCCACTCTATGTTAACTACCTTGTCTTTGACGTTCTTCCCGGTCGAATCCTCTTCTTCTTCCCATTCTTGTTCACCCCTCTTTTATGTTCTTGCATTGAAGTCTGCCCTGTGAATATATTTACACCTTCTCTTCCTTCCATCAACTCCTCTAGCACCTTTATTCTTCTCTTCATATCTTTATCAACGAATACCTCTACTATCCCTCACATTTCATCTCCTAACCGCATTCCTCTTGCTATCAATCCTCTCTCCTGTTCCTCCAAATAGTGCCCATCTTAAATTTGATGCTTCCACGATAATCCATCATAATGAGAGGAGGTGTTTCGGGTTACGATCATGTACAAAACTACAAATTTTTTCGGAGTTTTGCGAACTTTGCCCTATTTATCCTTCCTCTTTTTCTCTTTACCTCTCACTTGTATTTTCTCGGTAGTCTTTGTTTCACTCTCTCCTAGCTTCTATTGGGTAACCATATCTCCATCAATACCAAGATTCCCCATGACACTAAATTTACAACTATTTTCCTATCCTCTCCTTCTAATCCAGCTGCAGTTCAGTAACATAACGTCCAATCTTCCCTCCTTTTATTTCTTTCTAATCTACAGGCTCTGCCATGAATCTTCAGAAGCTACAGAAGATCCAGAAGCTGCAGCCCTGTTATCCAAACAGAAACCCTCCTTCAAAGACAACCTTCCAAAAAAGAAAATTTTAGAAATTGCACTGAGATGGCTGCTCATTCCAAACCTACTCTCTCTCTGTCCCAAAATATACTAGTGGTTACAGGTTCGAAATAGGGGCTACATTTAAACTCGAGACATAAAGAAGGAAGTCCTTAGTAGGAAGAAAGTACTTCATCAGAAATTATTTATTACCAGTTAAATTTTATTTGTCAATATTCGGAAGGCATAAGATTAGCCTGAGGCTCACAGCAAAAAAAAGTTCTTAAATTTGCTGCATACTTAAATCGATTTTTTCTTATTTTAAGAACTCAAAATACGACA
>WSXT02050242.1:0-12999 GCA_011762715.2 Neuroterus valhalla
ATACGCCAATAACACCAGCAACCCACACCCACGGGACCCGTTGTGGCAGGTCCGGGGGCTTCCAACCGGTGGCATTTGGGGAGAAGGGGGGGGGGGGGGTGAAATTTTACACACATCTCATACTTTCTCTGATAAGAATGTGAAAGCATACTTTCATACATTTGGAACAGATCGCACTTTCGCTTGTACACAATGAAGAATTGCGGTACCAGCATGTGGAAATCAATATCCCTAAAGTATATTTTTGTATTGGATATAGAGCGTACAGTTTCTTTGCTTTACAGAGAGCACGCAATCCGAACATGCATGCAGTATGGGAAGTACTAGGATACAGTTCAATGCGAAGCGAAAAAGAGGTCCGTCGCCCTGTAGTTGATGTCCGGGGACTTCCCAATATGCAACGGGGACTCGAGTATGCACTTCCACGGAAAATGGCCCATAAAGCAAAACGTACCTACTGATGATTTCCCGTGATTTCTTGTGATTGAGCATATAAAAATTACTGTTTTTAATAGATATTAATTATTCTAAAATATTTACACCGGAACCTTGAATAAATAAAAGTGTCGGGCATGGCCTCCGACAGCCTTAGCTCGAAGCAGGGTTTGCTTCAACATAAACATTGAGGGCTGTATAAACCATTTCTCGTATCAATATATTATATGATAGATCTGTTGTTTGTAAAAAATTTGAATTTTTGAGGTGTAGTTCCGAAAAATTTGGGCCTCTGATTTTTTTGGAACTACGTATACTCAATTATTTTGACGCACTGATTACGAACATAATAGTAAAAACTTATTGAATCATGTTTTAAAATCTTTTTCCTTAAATGATAGTTTACGAGTTATTCGAAGTTAAAGATGTAAGATCACAAATCTTTTATTTTTCTCAAAAGTATTTCTATCACAATAAGTCACAGGGTTACCTTCTTACAAAACTTACTGCCCTCCATGAGGTCACATACCTCCCCCTTCCTCCTCCCCCCTTCTCGTGGAAAGGGGGCGAGAAAGTACCCCTGTGACTAGTTATAGAAATAATGAAGGTCACAAACTTCCGCTTTCCTCAACGTCTCGTAGGAAAGCGGGAAAGCACCCAAGTGACTAGTAATGGAAATAAGGAAGGTCACAAAGCGTCCTATTTTCTCACGTTCCGTGGGGGGAAGGAGTCTCTTTGACACAATAGAAATAACAATGGTCACATACATCCCACTTTACCCAACGTCTCGCGAGGAAGTGGAAAAACACCCCAGCGACTAGTAATGGAAATAATAAAAGTCACAAACCAAAAGCTTTTCCGACGTCTCGTGGGGAATCGTGAAAGCACCCTATTGACTAGTACTGGAATTAATAAATGTCACAAAACTTCTGATTTTCCTAGCTCCCGTGGGAGGAAGGCATCCCTGAAACGTCATAGGAATAATGAAGGTCACACACCTATCCCTCTCACCTTATCTCGCGGGAAGCGGGAAGGTACCTCTGTGACTGAATTCAGAAATAATGAAAGTCATACCTTCCCTTTTTCCCAACTTCTCATGGGGGAGTGGGAAAGCACCCCAATGACTGGTAATCGAAATCATGAAGGTTCCAAACCTTCTAATTTTTCCACGTCTCGTAGGTGAAGGCACCCCTGTGATTGATCATAGGAAAAATGGAGGTCACATGCCTTTAATTTTCCCCACGTCTCGTGAAGGACGGAAAGGCACCCTTGTGACTGGTCAAGTACCGCCTTCTTTCCATCGTCATGTGGGGAATTCCCGAGATTCTCGGAAGGGCATTACCTGGCAAAGCTTCAAGCGGGGTTCTAATATAATTATGTAAGAAAACACGATTTATCGGATCTGATTTTTTTTTTAATCGGACCGTTTGTGGACAAACATTTGGAAATGAAAATGAACTTCTGGAACAAAATTGAGTTTTGTTAAATCAGTTAGGAGAAACATGGTTTTATTCATTTGTAGCGCTTGGCACTAATATTTGGTTTCTATGTTCTCTTTGCTTCTCCTTTACCAGGGTAATTTTATTTCTACAAGTACCCGCAACTCAACACTGAATGAATTGATCTTTCTCCTATTTTTACAACAGTCAACCATGGGAACCGTTAAATTGATTTAAATCTCGATAATTTGTAAACATAATGTGGAGATAATTTATTATTGTTTGGCTCCTAATTGAGAGTACGCAATATTCCGTGGCAAAGGTGGCAAACAGGATCAAAATCAACCGCAACTCGTGGTGGTAAATTAAACATCCATGTTGTCGAACAGAAATCTTTCCGTGATTGTGTAAATCATAAGTAAAATTGAATAATTTATTGAAAAAGTGTTCCGACGGCAGTATCTGTGCAGTGCGATCTCGATTCGTCGAATATCGGAGGAAAGGCAGCCCTGCACGAGTAACGATTTGCGCAATGGAAAAATATTCCTTTCGATTTTCACACATAAACTAGTGATAAAAAGAGAGTACATGCACGCTGCACATGTTTATGCTTTCGAGCCTTGCAGAAGTGTTAACGGGTCATGCGTGAACCGTTTACCAAGCCACACCGAGGAGGGGGTAGGGATGATGGACGTTTACGTCGTTGGTATAGACAGTGTAGATTTAGGTTCGGCAGCACCCGTACGATTTTTACTTGGCGCTGCTGTGAAAAAATCAGAATAGGTTTTTTTCAATAATATTATCGCTGAAATTTTGCCGAGTGGTCATACATTAAGCAAAATCAAACAAATATGTTAAAAATAACTTTTGGACCTCAATGCTTGATCGTTTTTGATTTTCGTTTCAAAAATTCAAAAAATTTTACTATTTCGAACTTTTATGTCAATGCGAATATCGGCAAAATGTTTTTTTTTCTTCAGTTTTCTTGTTCATCTTCATTAAAAACTTGTTTCTGTTTTGTTGTTAAGGTTTAACCTTTAATTCTAAGATCTCCATTCCATTAATCTTAGTTGGTTCCAACTGAAGATTCCATTCTACCATCCGCAAACCAGAAAATGTACATTTCATTTGGTCTCCACTAAGTAGAATCATTTCATAGATGTGATTAGTTAATTGGGTTAGTGCAGTAAATTTCTGGTTCGCGGATGGTAAAACGAATACTTCTGTTAGAACTCATCATGATGACCAAAATAAAAATATTAGCATGGAAATCATATAAATATATGGTCTGGAAGTATTTCTCTTCACCTTCGATCAACTACAGCTGACCATGATAAATTTGTGAATAAAAAATAAATTTTTACCCACTTGAAGATTACAAATTACGTTTTTATTGACAGCCATGACGAATTACGTCTTTATCATTGGAGGCAGTCGATTTGATATCCAATCGCTGAGTGATATTTGTATAAAAATTGTGATGAAATGCTCTGCGTGCTAACATCTTGAATTTGTCGACAAAAAAGAAATAAATAGAATAAGCTTAAATGATTTCGGTTGGCAGCTTCAGTAGGTTATCCGTAAAACTGTAAGACCAGTGCAACTTGAATCGTTTATGACTCGCCTTCAGCCCCCCCCCCCTTCGATTCGTCTATGGCTTGTACGGCAAACTCTACTCTCATATAGGGAACTGCCTGTTTTCCACTCTTGCAGTTTAATTTATTGTTATTTCACATCTTTTATTTTACAGTAAAACCCAGATGCAATCTTGACTCCGATTTTAAGGTAGAGTTTTATCTGCACCAAAAATTACCTTTACGTGAATAAAGTTCACGAAAAATATGATTATCATGTTAACTATATTGTATCTTCCGTTATTTTTATCCAACTTCTCCTACTCGTACATTATTTGCACAAAATTTACATCTGTTTCTTCTGTGTTCTTTTTTATATAATAGTTAATCATTAAATTTTTAAATACCTTTCAGTAACTATTAGCATTATCGATAAAAATCACATTTCTATGGAGCTCGATCGTCGACCAACTATAATACAAGGTATTAATAGACAAAAGTATCAATGTGTAATCTTGGAGATATCATCTATTCTTGGCACATAATGCAAACTGATCATTTCACACCCCAATGTCAGTATTTCATTATTAAATCCCTCGATATTCATATATCGAATACTGCATATTCATCAGGGCCTTAAATTGTACAATTTTCCAGTTTCAAATAATCTTTCAAGCAACCTGATTTATTCAGTATTCTAGTTCACATCCAAGTTATTTACCTTATTTTACTACCCTTTCGAAAAGTGTATAAACCGAATAAACTTCTCCCAATTGTTAGCACCCTTCTTTTATTCTCCAAAAAATACATATCTCAAATTTGTGTTGCTTATAATGAATAATTTTAGCTATTTTTCTTACATATTGTCCATCCGGTTGCATAAGGTCGTTAGACACGCAAGAATGAAATTTCATAGGAGAGGCAAAAATCAAATTATAAGGTTGTTAAACATTCAGAAGGTCGCAAATCACTTGCTTCACAAGAATACTTTGTTCAGAGAAAACAAAATCTTCTTGATTCCAATTTATGCTTATGGAAAACTCGATAATTTTAATTTTCTTAGTCTTTAAAATCACTAATATTTTTAGATGTACGTAAAGAAATAATTTACATGTCTTTTCTCATGATGTTTCGGTTACGCGACAGAAACAGAAACAATTCTGTACACTTACCATAGATATTTTCCGTTTCCCAGCAAAAATTTGTGGAAAAAAAATAACTTTCAAGCTCTGTTTACACTATCACATGACGGGGTCGACTTTTTTTCGCATGCGGCTCACGACTTCATGCTTTTGAAAGAAATTGAATCGTGGAACTTACCCTTTAAGTACATCAGGGCTTACAGGAGTAATGGGTAATTTCTGATTCAAAATATATCCATTGTTCGACTCATGGCATTATGAAGTGTGAAATGCACTGAAAAGTCATTTTTGAAAATGGCGTGGCTTATGATTGTATGCAACCAAGTAAACAATATGTAATAATGTACATAGGCTTATATATGGGGCATTCCCGGGTAAAAATACTTCGTCTTGATAAGGTATTGAGGATAGACTAATCCAAGACAATTTCAAGTTATCCAAAATGTCTAGCTCATGAGATGGAACCTGACAATTTTTGATGTCTAGAGAAGAATATTTTCGACCTATAGATAAGCGAATATGCCTTGAGATAATATTCTTATTCTTGCACTCTGGAAGAGCTACGGTGGCCCACGCGGTGAAGACTTGTCTAACAAGGGAGTGTTCATCTCCGGAAAGTCGTGGTGCCGGTACCTCTTAAGAAAAAGGTTACTCTAAGTACTTGGGGGCTGGGGTTCTTGGTGGTTCGGAACCCACCTTGAGCTTTAGGTCCCCTTTAATTACTACTAAGGTAGTGGTAATGTGTGTAAAGGAATGGTAGAGAGGGTCGAGGAAAATGTAAACCCTCAGGGGACACATTGAATCAATCAACTACTACTACGATAATATTCTCATGATTCTGAGACAAGAAATAATGTATTGGTATAGGTTTTCAAACCTGACAGAGGTTCCTTAGGCTTTGGAGGGTCATCACTAATCTTGTATCTTGTCCCGAAATTGTATCGAAACAAGCATTCGTTGAAACAGTATGAGAAAGAGGCTACCATTCAATTTTCATCTTTCAAATACAAACGGTCGAAAATCTCTGGACATTGTACCGCGATGGACAAAAAAATATTGAATTCACCATCAACACCACCACAACAAACCCTACAAACTACAAGGTTTGTTGAGCCTTTCAAGGAAATCTCGTATCTAGTTTCGAAACTTTAGCCGCTGTCAATGAAACAAGGATTTGTTGAAACACATATGGCTTAGAAGTCTCTATTTAGTTTACATCTTCTAAATACAAAAGTTTGCAAAGCTATGGACATTTGTACTCTGAGGGCCGGAAAATCAATAAATTTACCCACAACACTACAAGAGCATTCCTTATAAAGAACAACCTTCCAGGCTTGTGTAGCCTAATGAGGGGATATCTAGTTCCAAACCTCTAGCCGCTGTCAATAAAACAAGGATTTGTTGAAACACACATGGCTGGGAGGTCTCTATTGAATCTATATTTTTAGGTACAAACGGTCGCAAAGCTTTGGATGTTTGTACTGTGATGGCGAAAAAACTAGTGAATTTACCATCAGTACCACCACAACAAACCCTACAATTTATAAACTTCAAGGTTTGTTTAGCCTGATGAGGTGATCTCGCATAGTTCCGAAAGTGTAGCCACTGTCAATAAGACAAGGATTTGTTGGAAGACATTTGACTGAGAGGACTTCATTCAATTTACATAATTTATTTTACTTATTTTCAGGGTTCTTATTTCCCATGTCGTATGAAATCTGATCCATGTAATAAACATGTTATTCGGATAACGAATCTAGAAATGTTGTCTGAATTTCCGTATTTTCAATTGTTCACTTGATACTCTTAGAAAATGACCACTTTAATCTTTCAACAAAAAGCTTTTATCAATAGTTTGTGATAAAACTAACACATAGGTTACTTCCATGTTTTAAGATAAGTCTACCTGGTATTGTCTTGGAAAAGCCCTACAGTCATCAATGAAAACGAAGTCTTTTTAACTTCAATGTCTTGCTGGTCAGACGGAACCAGACATCGTCCTCTTGAAGACAGATCAAGACATACTCAAGGAATCCAAGTCCAAGTCAAGACAAAATATTTTTACCCGAGTTATTTCTCAACTCATCCAACCCAAAGAGTGATCAAACTCAAATTTGGACACAGTCAAGTGCTATGGCCAGGTGGCTTGAGGAAAGAGAATTTCGAGATTAGAGCGTATTCACCAAGACAGAATTTTTTTGCAACGCATGCACGGAATATCCGATTTTTAGGGCGCGTATTGCGTGCGAATGGTGGCCAATAATGGAAAGTTGAGACTTCTCGAGACCTTAACTTCTTGGAAGTTGCATTTCATTTAGAGTACACGGAAAAAGCCAAACACCATTGATTCTTGCGTTTGACACGACTCAGTCGCGTTTGGCGTGAGAAAAAGCGTCCAGGCACCACTGCACGCTGCGTACACGCCATTTTTTAGTGTCCACGCACGATTCATTAGTCTTCACACAGTGGCCAGTGATGTCTAACGCAATAAAGAGAAAAACACGACTGAGTCGTTCGTGCGCGTCAGTGGCCATAGTTTTACGCATTAATAGTTAGTGCGTGCGCGGCACTCACCGATGTGCGAATCTTTTAAAGAATCGCGCCTACCCGCATGAACTTTTTTGCCCTGAAGTCTCATGAGCATCGGCTGTCATATTGGCAATTTGCGAAACAATAAAGAATCACGCCGATGCTCATGAGACTTCAGGGCGAAAAACTTCATGCGATTCTTCGAAAGATTCGCACATCTGTGAGTGCCGCGCACGCACTAACTATTTGTGCGTAGACTATGGCCAGTGAAGCGTACGTTTTTATTAATGCTGTGTAAGGTATCAATGGCCGCTGTGTGAACATCAATGAACCATGCTTACGCAGCGTTAGTAAACATCAACCATTGGTGTTTGGGTTTCTCCGTGTAGGTAGTTGTGACTCTTGTAATGTTTACAGTCCTCCAAAATTCGCCTTCGATTTTGCTGAGCGCTAAGTTCACACTCGTTTGAAACAGCCATTCGTATTCATGTACTCGTTGGATGGTATACTGCCGTATGCTCAGAAAAATTCCACGTAAATGACACTGTCCATTAGGTTAACCCCACTATTTCCGAATATATATGAGAATAAACCATAATCGCACTTAAATAAAGTTTCCCTTTATACGACAGTAAACTATTTTCCAACTCTGTTCCACTAGGGGTTCTCACGCTCTTTCTATCAATCATAAGCATTTTTATAAGAAATAAATATTTGACCTGCAAAGATGAAGGTGAAACGTAAATTTGACTTTTCTTTGAATTTAAGGTTTTTCTTGAATCATTTTTTATTCTAGGGAAAAAGCGGAGGCTTTTTCCATTAAACACCTGCAGATTAGAAGATGGAGAAATATGAGGGTTGCTCACCAGTGGTTGACACAGGCGTCTGTCGTCGACACTGCTTTCTAAGTTGCCTAAATAATTGAATTGAATATGCAAAAATACATCGTACAGTATTCAGAATATACTCACGAGAGAAAAATAGATTTAATATCTTCCTTTTCCCATTGTAAATTTTAATGGTGTTCAAACGAAAATAACCGCAAAGCCTCCCACTGGTGCTTTAACCCTTTCACGTGTTTGTAAAAGGAAAGCTTCGGGTGAGTTTCTTGCAGATAGAATTTTAATTGCTCAACAATATACGACCCTGCAAATAGGTACGAAAAAATGGATCTTTCTAACGTTTTGATAGGAGATCCCATGCCCTCTCTACTGATCGTAAGAATTTTTTGGAAAAAAAGTTTAACCTTCAAGAATAAAGATAAAAGCCGCTATTTCTTCAAGAAACTCTTCGAACTACATGTTTTAATGCAAATCTTATTTTTCAAAAAATGCCTAATGTCCAGTCGAAAAGGAATGAAAACTCTATCGAAAGTATAATACAAAAAATGTGTACATGGGTATTAAAAGTCCTATCAGTCGTTAAAGAAGATAGTATCGGCTAACCAAACTCTTATTTTTATGGATCAATTATAAATATAATGTCTACTTTTCAACCTGAGATTATTTCAAGAAAAAAACTGAGCTTTCCTTTGGAAAAAAGAGAAAAAACAAAAGAAGCAAACAAAATTCTGAAAAAAGTCACATTCGTTTTTGATCTTCTTCTTCGAAGGTCAAAAATATATTCTTCCAAAAATGCGTAGGTTTATGGAAAAGGTATAAGAAGACGTATGGAGATAGTATTAAGAAAATTGTTAGTGAAATTACCTGAGTTATAACTTAGATATCACAAAAATGCATGGTATCCGCACCGAACTTAAATTATAAATTTGTTGTTACTTGAAAGATTAATTTTGAATTTTGGAAAACCAATAACTTAGTTGGGGTTCAGATAACTGGAGCTTTCATGTTAGCTGTTAAATGCAATTTTATCACTTCAATTCATCACGCTTTTATATCACACAAAAAAAAAAGAGTTCACACTAAAAACTCTGCAACAGAGAATAACCTTGCCAATTCAACTTCTGTCATGAATGGGGGGGTCTCATGATGGTCAGTTCCTTTTCGAAAAGTGGCAAAACTCACGACGCCAGTGCTATACAGAGGGCAACGTTCAGCCTGTTACCTTTTACTAGAGCCCGTCTAGTAAAGACTGACGGAGCCTTGCTTTTTCCGTGATAGAGATGTTGGAGAGTACGTGTAGTCCTGGAGCTCGCGAAATTTTTATGGACATTATTTTAGTTTTTACGAAAATTTCAGTCAATTCGTGTGTATATGTTAGCATAAATTGATTCCAGATTACTGAAAAGACGTTTTCAATTTTTACCCTGTAATTATTTATATGTTTGACAGCCTGCCAGTCAACTTTGGCACCACGGAGGAGCTGACAGTTAAAATATTTGCTACTTTCTAGCACCTAAAGAATCATTCCCATAAGGTTTCAAGGGTAATAAAATGAAGTTTTTGCCAGTCAACTTCGGCACCACGGAGAAGCTGCCAGTCAATTTTTTTGTTACTTGTGAGCACCTGAAAAATCGTCCCAAATAGGCTTCGAGATTACTAAAACGAAGTCTTTTCAGTCACATTTTTTACCTTTTTGACAATAAATTGTTGCGAAATGCACCAACAGCTAGCAGCCAGTCAACGATTTTCGTACCGTTGACTGTGAAAACTGTAGGTACTGGATTATCATGTGTACTAACATGACGAACATAAAAATGTCGTGAGCTCCCGGACCAGTATATACACCAGCAGATTATTTGTGGTACCATTTATGACTCCTATAACCAGGGCCGGCTGAAGCCCTGTTGTGGGTATGGAGCTATCCCCACCTCAAATTCAGGTGGGTGAGGAATTCCCTATGCAAAAACTACGGTTTGTATTCTACTGTCTGAAATTGTCACAAAACCCAAAAAACCATTTTCTCAAAGATGATTTTCAAAAAATTATTTTTATTAGATATTTTATTGTTTCTATTCTAAATAGGGGATCGGGACAATACACTGCCCACCCTGGGTAGAACTGTTCCGCCGGTCCTGCCTATAATCAACCTACTGTCATGGTTAATTCACCAATCAAAATAGCTCCATGACTAGCAGCGTGATCCAGGAAAAAAGTTAATTTTATTGAAGAACATGCGTGCAATTGGAGAAAAATGCAAGCACTCGATTTTGCCATACAAAAAATATGGCTGCACAGAGCCGTTAAACGTTGGGATCCCAACTTTGATAAACGATTCAAACCGAACAAATTACGTTTCTTGGTAAATTATATAAGAAGTGGTTGAATGTCGACCACAGGGTGATCCTAGTTTTCCTAAATGCAAGATGTATACATTTTCTTTAAGGTTTACCACAAAATGACTACTTCTATTCTCCTGTATCTTCATCACGATAACAAAGGCTTCATCTAGAGGGACTTCACATTTTACTTAGTATTCAGTGTTGTAAAATGAGTTCAAGTTTGTTCACAGTACTTCGAGGTGCTTGCAAAACAGTTCACAATCAAGGACAATGTTCTATTCTGAAGAATTTTGCCAAATGCGTTAGATTCTAAACACTCGAAGAATGTCCTGGTAAAAAGGGATATAAAATGAAACAGAATTAAAATGATTCCAAACATCCCGAAATTTGTAAAGTTTAAATCTAAAACAATGTCTTGTTTGACCACATGCCCTTTGGCGTCGATGAGCATTTCCGCACCAGATACCTGAGTAGAGTACCCCCACTACGCGGTACCCCTCACGCCGCGCCGTCGAGCTGACTAAGCTGCTCGACCGCTGGCCTCAAGCCTCACTCAGCGGGTGGTATATCAAAATATAAAACATCGTAATTCGGAAGCTGGAAGTTGAAATGTTTAAAATTAAAGAATATATGATGAATTTCATGTGACGCTCGAGCACAAGCGCCTGTGTGTGTGGGTGTGTGGATCAACTTATATGAAAAACTATTATTCAATCATTATCTAAATAGATTCTTATTGACCTAGGACCATTTGGGATCAACGATATACATTTATGTAATTGCTACCACAAAATCCGGAAGGTAATGATCGTTATCGCTTTCCGCTTAACTAAAGATATCAAACATCTCCAGTGGAAAGCTATCAAAGCTACTTAATTGATTTTCAGTCCATTAAACAAATTTTCATGATTCGGATGGATAAATTAATTCGGATTATTGAAGATCAGTTTTAAAAATAAACGCAGAATAAATAAAGAATGAAGACAAGTGAACAATTATCTAGTGATAAATTAGAAACTTAGTCGAACTCAATCTGAACTTGTATTTTGAAAATTCCACAATATTCTGAAACATGGCCAAAATGGTAGTTTTTTAGTCGGAAATGAATAATTTTTTGGAAAGTCTTTCAATTTTTAACTGCGAAATATTACATTTTCACCAAAAGATATCAATTTCCGAAAAAGGAAAATTATTCATCCAAAAAGAAAAGTAAATTCAACCAAATTGTTCACTTTCAATGAAAAAATACGACTAGAGAATGCCGGAATTAAGTACGAATACTAAACAAAAATATCCATTACAACCAAATAGGTGAATTCTCTGCAGAACAATTGAATGGTCAACCGGAAAATATGAATTATCAACCTTACTGTTGGAATCTCTACCAAAATATTTGAATTCAAAAAAAGAATTTAGTATTCAAACAAAGAGGAATTGGCCTATCAAGAAAATATGAATTTCCAAATGGAATGGATGACTTAACAACATAATTATAAAGTTTTTATATGTCAAATATGAAACTACCATAAAAACATGAATTCTCAACCAAGAAAGATTTTTCATTAAAAAAAAAAGTATTTTCAACCAAATTGTTTACTACTGTTCAAGCTACAAAACAGTCTAATGTTAAACTTAAAAATATGAATTTCAAAGGAACAGTTGATTTTCTACTGAAAATTAATTTTTAACAAAGAATTTGAACTTTTCACCGAAGTTTAATAAATTTTGAATCTAAAAAGACAATTTTTAAACATAACAGTCAGTTCAGTCTTCAATCAAAAAGAATAACTATCATAAATTGATAAGAAATTTCATAATTTATAGACTTAGTAATAAAAGTTTCAATGGACATTGAAGTTTATTTTTGATACTGTAAAAATATTAGGTAAAACAAGTAGAAATCTTGCTTCGGGAATCAAGTTCTGTATTCTGCATGTTTTAAGATTTTTCAAATATTCACCATTCAGAATATTTTAGAATTTTCAAAATTTAAGTTCAAATTAAGTTCATCCTGAGGTAATTTTTTTGAACTGATTTTGAATAATCCGAATGAATTTATTTATTCGAATCGTAAATATATGTTTAATGGGCTGAAAATCGATTAAATAGCTTTGATAGCTATTCATTGGAGACGTTTGATATCTTTAGTCAGGCGGAAAGCGATAACAATTATTTTCTTATGTATATGTATACATATCGTATCTAAACTCCCATATTCCGAATCACGATTTTTTATATTTTGATCACCCGCTGAGTGAGGCTTGAGGTCAGCGGTCGAGTAGCACAGCCAGCTCGACGGCGCGCCATGAGGGGTGCCGCGTAGTGGGGGTACCTCACTCAGGTATCTGATGCGGAGTTCTACTGTTCCCACCTTTCAGGTAATGTCCATACGTCTAAACACAAGTCACGCTTCTACCCCCTTCCAAACCCTCTTTTCCTTTTCTAGGTCCGTACGTTCATAGCCGACCTTGGTATAAACGTACAAAAATTGTAACGTTTTGAATTCAAAACAATGTTGTATTTGACTATAGTCGGAATTATTTTCACTTGATTTCACTTTACTTTTTACCAGAGTGTCTGCGATGAATTGTATCTACGGGTCCGTTCAAGTATTACGTGACGCAATTTCATACACATTTATAGCCCCCCCCCCCCCCCCCCCCCCCCCCCCCCCCCTGCTCCCCGCCAGGTCTTGTCTG
>WSXT02050253.1:4341-19818 GCA_011762715.2 Neuroterus valhalla
GGGGGGGGGAGGGGTGGGCAGGAGGTAGCAGCCGGGGTGGGGGGGGGCCGGGGGGGCGGGGCGCAGTCTAAAAAATGCAGCGGTAAAAGAAGGGTCATCAAAAAATCTTCAGAGGCTTTTTAGACCAAGGTAGACAGTAGACATGCTCATCGGGAGAATTCGAAAACTGCCAGATAGAGGGCAACAAACACGGACGAGGAGGCAGGGCAACTCACTAACAGCGAAGCTGGTGGTAGAAGTATTTTTTTTTTTGAGGGGGGAAATCTGGCATTAGACACCCAAACTAGCAATCTTCTACTTTAATGAGTAGGCGATTCTTAGGTTGGGTAGTGTCAGATTCCTACTGACTAAAACCCTACATCTCCTGCCAACCCATTTTCCCCGGAACCGCTTCCGCATTACTTCAGGGAAATGGGGGCAAGGCTAGTACACCGAGCTCCGGCTTCCCTCTGCGCTCTCTGCCAACTTGGACTTTTTCAACAACTGTTTCTGACCCTACCAAGATGTACGCATCGTCCTCAGTAGCGCGAAAATGGCACGCGACGGGCTCTTCGGCCTTCGACATCTTGGCAGGGGCCTACTGTAGAGTACCTTGAGGCTTTACCTTGGGTGCCGCCTCTCGGTAAACCCTACACCTTGCGATTCCCGGAAGATGGTCTGTCCGGGAACCTTCGCCTTTCGCGGCGCAGAGGTAGCAGTGTGGAGTACTTTTGCGCTCCGCGGACCTGTGTCCCTGTTTGCCGCACCTCCAGCAGTTTGCCTTTCTGTCGGGTCCAGTGCAACCTGCTGCCATATGGCCGTAATCATGACAGCGGTAGCACCAGTCTACTTTATGCAAGCACCGAAGTACCTCTCAATCGCCTTCTTGACGTCTTTCTCCTCTGTGAGCTCGCTGAGGACAAGCACCTCGACTTCCACCACCACTCGGCAACAACAGCCTCCCTGTTTGCAGAGGACAATTTCACTCGGCCCTCTTCCTCGTTCCCAACTTCAATGAGCACATCCCCATGCCTAGTTTTCCGGACTCCCTTGATTTTCACACCAAGGGTGTCCAGTTCCACCGTTCTATCGAGGTTTCGTAGGACCTGAGCGTAGCTCGAACACTCGGACGAACTCGTTTTCGGACCTCCCTCTTCTGCTTCGTACTCGTCTTCCTCGCCACTATAGGTGGTTTCTCTCTCATGGAGCTCGAGGCCACAGCTACAGTACCCTGCTCTCGAGTCTTCACCTTCTTAAGCGCTTACCTCTTTGCGCTTGATTCAAGGGGACTCACGGTGAGTTCTCTCTGCATGTTCCCTTTTGCTGAGGCAAGAGTTCTCCAGGCGTCTTCGTCCGTCTGAGTACTCTGCTCCGATGCCTGAAGTGGAGAACCAGCAGAAGCTGACAATATTGCAACTTCTTTCTCCTCCATTTTATCTTCAATTATCTTCGTACAGAGAAATTATATGTATGAGGATTCCATACTCAACCTCCATTATGGGTCATACTTCATTTTTCGAAGGGTACTATCTGCTTCATTCAATCCATCTTGGATCTCCATGAACATATTTCGATGTGACTTACAAAAGGTCATCATTTTATTCAGGAACTCCTCCATCTTATTGAGATTCGTGAGCTCTTTTTGTCGGTGCTGATCCACGGCAACTGTGTACTGCTTCGCTTGAGTTCTGGCATTGAGTCTTGCCCTCTGCTCATCTTCCATCTCCCCGTCTTCCATTTCTCCGCCAAGCATTTACTCGCTCAAGCTCCTCTCCAGCAAATCGGCCTCCTCAATGTTTCCTTTGGTCCTCTCCAAAATCCTTGAGACCGGCACCGGCCAACGGGGCTTGCACCCGATCGGAACCGGTGGGGAGATATGTACTCCCTTGGGGTAATTTGTTTTTGAGAAACCTACTCATCTTTGATTTGGATTTTGGGGTTTCTTCCCCTAGCTGGTTTTTGTTTGTCCCGGGTATATGATTCCCCCGCAACCTGGGGAGGCACCCGATGGAAGACCAGCAACACCACACGGGAGTTGTAACGAGGGTAGAAGTTACGAGGTCGTGTTAAGCGATACGCCAGCGGAGAGGGAACGTCCTGGTACGGTTGTAGGTGTTTGAAGAAGCACAGACTTTCAAAAAGGACAAAGCTGCAGACAGTATGGACGATTGTTCTACAGCTGTTTTAACCTAGGATATATCAAGGAAACCGACATCATCAGCGTATTGAGCCGTGAGAATTTTTCCATCAACAGGAATGACGTAGAAGAACGCGTCGAAGAGAGAACGAGAGAGTTTGGAGCCCTGGAGGACACTGGAGGTTATAAGGTAGGGGTCCGGTAAGGATTTTCCCACTCGAGCTCTGAAGCTTCTCTTCGAGAGGAAGGATTTGACTAAAGCGATGAGATAGTCAGGAAAATTTAGTTTAGGGAGTTTTCAAATAAGACCGTCATGCCATACTCTATCAAAGGCTTGCTTGCAATCCAGAAGAAGCATAAATTTGTGCCTACCTTTGTTAAGGTTTTCCGCAATGTACTCCGAGACACGAAGAAGTTGGTGAGCTGTTCCTTGACGTTTGTGGAAACCGTGCTAGAACTCAGAAAGTAAGTTGTTCTGCAAAACAAAGTCATCAAGACGAGAAAGAATGATTTTTCCTGCTAGTTTGCTGAGAGTCCAAAGCAGACTGATAGGTCGGAAGCTAGATGCTGAGCTGAGAGGTTCGCCCGGTTCTGGAAGGAAGATTACAATAGCTTCTTTCCAAGCTGAGGAAAAGTATTGTGATCACATCATTGCGTAAACAATGTTGCAGATATCCACGATATGTTTTCGGGAAGTGTTTTCAGTACATTATTGCTGATGTTATCATCGCCGGGAGCTTTACGATTTCTCAAGGAGCGGATCGTGTCGGAGACTTCTTGTGGGAAGGAAGGAATAAAGTCTGTGTCTGTGACAGTGAAAGTTTGAGCAGTCTTTGCGGCATGGTCGTGAGAGTGAGCATAATTTTCGAGGCAAGGAAAGGGGGAGCATTGATCTTCGAGGGCATCTGAGAAAATTTTTACTTTTCCTTCATCGAGAGAAAAAAAATGACCGGCTTTGGCGAGAAGGGGGAGGTAGGATTTCCAATTACGGAGGGATTTGATGACTTCCCCTTCGAAGGAGGGGTTATTGATGGTATGGAGAGTAGTTTTTATTTATCTTTGAAGAGAGTTGAGCCGCTGGCGCTGTTTATGGTAACGATAAGACTGCCAATGTCTACGGGCTTTGTTTTTCTCGCGAATAGGAAGACAAGTGTCGGGCAAAAGTTTGGTTTTGTGAGCAGATGAGTAATTGATTGAGGTGGCGAGTTGGACAGAGTTTTGGATGTCTTTAGTCAGGACTTCGACCGCTGTATCCAAGCCAGAAAGGAATTGAATTTGATAGCAGTCGAGAGTGGGAGTTTCGAGAAGATATTTGAGATGGAGGTAATTGATTTCTGATTCTGAGGGGGGTCTGAGATCAGGAGTATGACGATATTCTTTGTTACGAAGATTCAAGGATGTCAGGTTGATGTGAGTGTTATTTTCAAGACAGCCCCCGGTCCTGTTTTTGGTGCTGAGATCGCCAGCAACTAGGGTTAGGGTATTATTGTTGAAAAGGTGAGGTATTTCGGAAAAGTCATTGATACGGGGTTGAGAGTAAATTGAAAGAAAGCGAAGAGGGCCTAAGGCAAGGTGGGTTACGACTCCAACTACTTTGCGAGTAGAATAGTTTGTGCTGATAGCTGAGTGGTGGAGAGTGTTTCGGAATAGAAACGCCACACCACCGCCTTTAGAGGAAGGGCGGTCTTTCCTTTAGATGAAAAAATCCGGAGTATAGAGTTTCTTTGTAGGATTAAGATGAGTCTCGGTGTTGAAAATGAAAGAGCAAGAAAAGTTAGGTCCACTTAACTCCGCCGAAAGAGAAAGGGACAGAGTGCCAGGGGGTAGAGTGGCTGCTCAAGAGCTCTGATTCTCTTTCTCTCTCTACGCGTAGGCGTATTTCAAGCTGTCTTGTCGCCTCTATCTGTAATATCTCTATGATGCAAAGAGAATGAGAGGGTCAAAAGTCTGCGTGAGAGATTTCGAAGATGGCTTATGGGTATGAGCAGGATCTGTCCAGGTGTCCAGATTAGAGCCCAAAGGGGAGAAAGAGAGGGGAGAGAGAGAGAAGATAGCGCACGTGCAAGAGAGAGTGGGGGGAGACGCGAGAGAGGGGAGCGGATGGCCAGGCAACCAAAACCATCATGGATTTCCGAAGCAAACCTAAAAAGTGGGAAGGAAAGCAGAATCTTTAGATTGATGGAAGCAAGAAGAAACAGGAGACCAGGGCAAGGTCGCGAAGGTCGAAATTGTCTTGGATTAGGGATGACTTCAAGACAATATAGTAAGGAATCGTTGATGATGTAGGTTATAAGGTTTTTCGGTAAAAAGTATGCATATGTATATGTGATGATTATGCAGAGACTCTTGCACCCGTGGAAGGGAAAGAGTATAAATAAATAAAAATAATTTCATTCAATATTAAACAAACACAAATAATAATGATCCCCAAAATATCAAAAAGAATAATGTAGAAAATATTTAATTTATTCTTTAAATTGCAGGAAGGAAATCAGAAGCATCCAAAAACAAAATCACCTTGAGAATCTTGCTCGATCCTTTGGGGCATATGTAACACAAATGGCGCTACTACTTACATTGGCATCTTTTGCTGATATTGAGAACTCTCCAGCAGCGGATACTGTTTATACAATTATTTCTTACTACCACATATTAGGAAATGGAATTACCGAACTGTTGGCGTATGGTGAGACTTTGAGCATTCTTTTATATTATAATCTGACCAAAAACATTTGCGATGCAAAAAGTCTGCACGTACAACATGAACTTGTGAAATCAATGTGAGCCGAAAGTGAATTAGGAAAAGAATTTATAAATAAATACATAAAGGAACTTCATTTGATGAGGTACAATATAGTAATTCTCAAAATCAATTTTGGAGAGTCAATCCGACATTACAAAACTTTGTGAAGTTGAATGTACAAGCTATGTTCTATTCTTGTCCCTCCAAGTTGTGTAATGTCTAACATGGTTTTAAAATTTATTCTTCATATATGTTTAATTATGAATATTCTCCTCCAAATTGCTTGGCCAACGTAGTTGTTCTTAATTTATATGAGTTCCATTATTGTTTCTTTTTGTGTATGAAAGAGTTTTTATCCGGCCCAGGCCCAGAATAAGGACTTGAATGATTCGTTACATCTATATCTGTGTCACAGGATTTCTTACATGCTACTTAAACTACTAAATACAATTACTTGAAACAGCTATTTACATTGCCTTCGCTCGCTTTTTCGCCACTCAATTTTATCTTTTCGTACGCTGTTCCTCTTTCCTCAATTTATTTCCTTAACCTAATCCTGTAATATCTGTACAGTTTTTCCATCTATGCCAAGTTTTGCTTCTTTTCCTTCTTAGCTTTCGCCAATATCCTCCACCAATCCAGCTCCTCTTTTTCCCCATTTCCGTGCAGAACCACCATGCCCATGCATCCGTCCAACCAATGCTCTACTCTGGCGGTTTACAGACCACACAGCACACAATTCCTTTCTTCCTCTTCCACCTAGTACCGATTCGCTTCTTCTATGTTTCCACACCTTATTCTTGCTATTACTTTCTGACTTCCTCTCTCTCCCTTCTCTCTCAGGTACTTTGCCCTTTCTTCTACTCTTAAAGCCTTATACTTTTCATAATACCTTGACTCCCATTTTTTTGCACCCTCCTTTGTTTCTGCCTCTTCCTGTCTTTTTCTTTTGCATGCACATGCACCCTTTTCCTTCATCATGCTTTTCTTTCACTTTCTCCTCAGACCTCCCAATCCTCATGAAATACTGTTTTCTAGCTACCACTCCTCTTCCTTTTATCCTTCCGCTTCGTTTTTCTTTCACGCACTCATCTACGAATATTCTTTCTTCACTCTCTAATGCAATCTCTTCGAACCTGCACGCTCTCTCTCCTGTTTTCACCTGCATAGACTTTCTGTCAGCTTCTTCCAAGGCCACATGCCCTGGTGTGCATTTGTCCAGGCCCAAGGTCCATTGTATGTACCTTTCTTGCACCCCTCCTACCATTCCATACTGCTTCCATCCCCAAATCTGCACTCCATACAACATCACACTGGCAACCAACGCATCAAACAACAGCATTCTTCTTCTAAAGTCATTTGCAAACAATCTCTCTCCTATTCCCTATACCTGCCTTCTAGTTACTCTGGCCTTCTCTGGCTAATTTTTTTATCTTACACTGTGAAATCCTGTATTTTTGTGGCGGATGAAACGGATGCATTGCTTAGAAAATTTACTTTGATCTGATAAGATTTTCTTGTCGTCAACTTTTTAGAACAACTCCAGATTCTCATTTGTGGTTGCTTTTCACATAGGTAAGATTTCAATTTAAGAAAATTAAATTGTTTCAACATACATTTAATTATATAAACCTGGAAGATATTTTATAGAACATGGAGTAAGTAATAAGTAGTTTCGGTTATTTTGCACATTAATATCTTATTTTAGAATATCTTATTTCTATTTAGCTACTCAGCGAATCGGCAAAGCCATAGCAGCGATAAAACGAATTGAAGAGTTTATGCAATACGAAGAATTTTTAGACAACTCCAAGCAGTCCAAAAATACTCACGAGAATTATAGAAAGATAAGCTATGCTACAATTGAAGATTTTACCCTGCTTGGAAATGAAAACACCAATTCAGATATGGCAGTTTCATTAGAAAATGCAGCAGTCAAATGGTGCAAAGATGGATCTGATGCTACTTTGAAGAATATCAATTTTTTTGCCAAACGTGGAGGTATAACTGCAGTCTTAGGTCCAGTTGGCGCTGGAAAAAGTAGTTTATTTCACGCAATTCTACAGGAACTACCACTTAGCTCAGGAAAACTTGAAGTCCGTGGAAAAGTTGTTTATGTCAGCCAAGAACCTTGGACTCTTGCATCTAGTGTAAGGCAAAACATTCTATTCGGTCAGCCGATGAACAAAGAACGGTATGATGAGGTCGTCAAAGTCTGTCTATTGGATAAAGATTTCATCATGTTCCCACACAAGGATCAGACAATCATAGGGGAAAAGGGTATTAATTTGAGTCGGGGTCAAAGAGTAAGAATAAATCTCGCACGAGCTATTTATGTAGAAGCTGATATTTATCTCCTTGATGATCCACTGTCAATGGTTGATGCTCATGTTGGCAGGCATATTTTTGAAGAATGCATTTGTAAATATTTGAAAGGAAAAAGCAGAATCTTAGTCACTTATCAACTCCTGTACCTAAACTCTGTTGATCGTATCTATGTTCTGAGCAAAGGAACAGTCGAATTTGAGGGAAGCTTTCAGGAACTCAGAACCTCAAGTATAGTATCTTCGTCCGTACTTAAGGCTACAGAGGAAGTGCGTGAAGAAAGCAAAGAGGCTGATGATGACGTAAAGTCTCTGATGAGTGGAGTTCAATCAACAGATTTCATTTCTGACCTAGAAGAGAAAAATGTTTTAGAACATAGGAAAAACGAAAAAATGTCAATTCGGGTTTACTGGTCCTACTTTAAGGAAGTTGGAAGCCTCTCTTTTGTATTACTCATGTTTGGCCAAAGTATTCTGCATCAAATTGCTACCAGTGCAGGAGATTATTTTATTTTATACTGGATTAATGTGAAAGAAACCAGAAATTGTAGCACCGGTTCTAATCATATGGATGATTTGAGAGGTAACTACAGGCTTTGGTATGTTTATATTTACAGCGGATTAATTGTAGCAACAGTTGTCTCCGCTTACGTAAAGTCTTGTGTCTTCTTCAAAATGTGTCAGAGGTCTTCAAAGAATTTTCATGCTGCGATGTTTTATAATATCATTAGAGCAACGATGTCCTTCTTTCATGCTAATTCTCCAGAAAGGATAATTGACAGGTCATTATTCTCTATACTTTATGAATCATGTTTTGTCTCCATTTTATCATTTGGTCCTTCGCACATTCTATTGAAGAATATTCTTATCAAGATAGTAAATCTCTATCGCAGGTTTTCTAGAGACATTGGACTAGTGGACAAGGAACTACCTCCTCGTATTAACGGTGTACTAACAGTTTTTCTGTTCCTGGCAGCAATGATTATTACAACAACAATACTGAATTACTGGATGTTTATACCTACTATCATCACTGGGTATGTGTTCTACGTGCTGAAGTCAATCTACACAAAAACAAGTCGAAATGTTAGGCGTTTAGAGGGAATCAGTAAGTACCAAAGATCCCTTCTTTACAATAATTCCAATATCTGACTTGCTGTCTAAAAGTTTTCAATCAGATTTATGGGTAACTTGGGCAATAGGCTTTTGGGGATGTCATGAAGATTTATTGAATATCTTCATTAATTTTCTCAAATAAGAAAGTAAAAGGAGTTTTCATACTAGACTTTGCTAGAAGGAGTAGATGGCGTGGATTAAGGTATTCTTATAAAAATTAACGCGGGGCTTAGCTTTTTTACATTTCTAAGTGAGTTTTATCGAAGAGTGTCTTTTGGAACATGAACATGCTTTTCTAGCGCAATCTCCACTCATAAGTCACCTGAGTGCTACGCTCGAAGGCCTAACAACAGTACGAGCTTTCAATGCCCAGGAGCGTCTAATAGAAGAATTTGACAACTATCAAGATGTTCACTCTGCATCTTGGTTCCTCTTTATTTCCGGTTCGAGAGCTCTGAGTTTCTGCTTGGATCTCATCTGTTCAATTTACATGGGCATTGTCATTTTCTTATTTCTTTTAATGACGAGTGAAGAAGAAATGCCAAAAGTAGGTCTTATTATAATTGATAGCCTAGTTCTATCAACGATGCTCCAGTGGGGAATTCCTCAAGCTGCAGAATTGGAAAACGAAATGAACTCAGTCGGAAGAATCTTGGAGTACACGAAAGTACCAAAAGAACTACCCTTAAAAGGTAGACCAGATAAGAAGCCATCACCAAAGTGGCCTATAGAGGGTTGTGTTGAGTTTAAGGATGTATGCTTAAGTTACAACCTTGGGGGTAGAATGGTACTAAAAAATGTAAGTTTCGTTTTGAAGACCAAGGAAAAAGTTGGTGTTGTGGGAAAAGCTGGAGCTGGAAAGTCTTCTCTAATAGTTGCACTGTACAGACTGGAAAATATAGAAGGAGAAATTTCTATAGATGGGATTCAAACTAGTTACTTGGAGTTACATGATTTAAGGGCACAGATCAGCATAATTCCTCAAGCACCTATCCTTTTCACTGGAACACTTAGAGCAAATTTGGATCCTTTTGAAGAGTTCACTGACATAGTTCTTTGTCGAGCGCTGGCAGAAGTTGGGCTGATGGATTATGTTGAACATTTTGGTCTCTATGAGATCATTACTGACGGTGGAGCAAACTTTAGTGTTGGGCAAAGACAATTGTTGTGTCTGGCAAAAGCTATAGTCAGAAATAATAAAATTTTAGTTCTGGAAGAGGCTACTGACGATGTGGACCCACAAACCAATGGTCTTATTCAAAAAATAATTAGGGAAAGATTTCAGGAAAGCACTGTTTTTATTATTGCTGATGAACCCAATAATGTTGTGGACTGTGATAAATGCATTGTCATGGATGCAGGTCAAATGGTCGTAAGTGAATTGTCATCTGACTTTTCTCATGTTTGCTGTAATGATTTGTCTCATTCTCTAAATCTCTCATTCCGTATTTTTCTATTCACAGGAATTTGGTCATCCTTTTGTGTTGCTGGCTAAAGGACAAGGTTACTTATATGAGATGGTGCAACAAACTGGCTCTGACATGTCTGATGTACTCATAAAGAGGGCGCAGAGTTCTTATCAAAACAAAACACCGAACCTTGCCTAAAGATATCAATTTCTGTTGTCAATTCGAGATGGGTTTGACAGCGGCCTGACCTTCCTTTTTCGTTCTTTTTTTGTGAGTGGGTAAATGTGGTGAAAATCAAACTGACCTTCCTTTTTCGTTCTTTTTTTGTGAGTGGGTAAATGTGGTGAAAATCAAATTGCGAAGAAAAATCATTCAACAGTAATTAAATCGATTTTGTAATCATTTATGCATACCAGATATATTGAAAAACATCAATCATTGTGATTTTTTGTGCGGTATTTTGCAAACACGGATGACTCAATTACATAGAGTTTGACGTGTACATCAAGAATGACCAGAACAAAATATATGTATTTAAAGTACAATGCAAAGAAAATTAGCATAATCTATTCCTTTTAATGGAATACCCATATTCTGCGGAAGAGACTTAAGGAATTAAAAACTTGAAAAATGTATGAAAGGAAAGGCATAGAGAGAATTCAAATAATAATTCTACTCTCAAAACGCTAAAATGAATTGAATTAGCGTGCTTCATCCATCTCATTATATAAATATTTTATGATATTTGTAAATTTCTGATGCGTAAAAAAGAATAAGAAATAATTAAAACAGCAGAACACATTTTTATTCATATTTTAAAAGTGCATCGCACTACCTACATGATTTGAGGGATAATGATTTGGTATCTGGATACATCAGAAGCCCACTTTCTAATATGTTTTATTATTTTAAGACATAGACGGTAATATTTACTACACATCTCTCAGGTTTTCGAGAAAAATTAGGAGAATCGATTTTCCAAACATAATTGTATAAATTTAGAGCAGTGATATACGAAGGACGGGACTAAGAACTAAGAAGATTTGAGACAAATATTACGGTTATTGCGAAAATACATTTTCAAAAATTCTACGAAAACAGCCGCTATTTGTCTATTTGAATTTAAAAAAAAATTAATGTGATGAATGGAAAGAGCAAAAATTATCACGCCGAGTATAGGAATAAAATCTAGACTATCAGAACTTATTCGCCGGATATTGCATTTTGAAAAAAAAAATCGCCTAATTTTTGTTTTCATGATTTTGATTTCGATTCATTCATCAACGAGAAAGGAGCCAGGTGATACAAGCTAATTTCGCTTCCTTAAAGTTCAATCATTTCAATCCTTTCTATTCCTCCTATTACATCGTTCAATTTTTTAATTCCTTGATACACTTTCTTCAAATTTTCCCAAGTCGGTTGCGAGGAATGGGATTTGCTCTTCCCGTTATATAATACTTTTAATTGAAAAATTTCGTTCCGAAAATTCCTCTGCATGATTCGAAGTATTTGGAATTATTGTGTTATATTTATGTACGTTTTATATAAATTATTGTACAAGCGATCCGCGAATAGCGCTTGAAATTATTTATATCAAAATGAATAATAAGGAAATATTGCAAAATTCATCAAATAATATTATTTTTTTAGTACCTTAAAATTGTGCGTTCTACTAATTAAAATAATATTTATGAAAAATATTTTTTCTTCTAAAAACAGGTTGTAAGCTTTGGAGTTATGCATGTAATCATACGACAATAACTTGTTTGATTTTTTCGAAGATCCCAGTTGGAAAAGTTTTTTATGGTTTATATCAGGTATGTCCAACGCGTGAGCAACGGTGTAAATAACTGTCACTTGTCAATTTTCTCTCTTACCACCTTGAATGCGTTCATGCGGTGAGCGCGAAGTGGAAAGAGGAAACGAGAAGATAATTCTTGAAGAAGCGCTCGGAGAAGGGGAAGAAAGAAGGAGCGCGCCAACCTTGCGTTGGACATCCCTGGTTTATACACAATGGACAAAACACTGATATTATTTTTTTTCATACCGAGAAGTTTACTTGACCTAATTTACTGACTTAATTTATTATTTAGTTCCCTAACAAGTTCCAACATCTTATCTATATTGCAGATTTGATTCAGCTTTTTTACTTCAGTCATCAGATCTTGTAGGTCCTCTAGTTCTTGTCCTGGATAGCTCCACCTGTTGTCGTGCAGATTCGATCTTGTAGCCCATGGAATAGTTGGTTCCTACCTTCTGCTTGCAGGGGGCACTGGAAAGTTGGTGCTTGTCAATACTGGAACGCTGGTGCTTATAGTCTGTTCCTCGTTCAACCTGGGCGGTTCACGTCTGGCTTCCACTTTAGCAAGGTGCTTCAGGTACGTAGGGCACTTGGAAACGTTGGCTGGGTGTTGTCTTCCACAGTTGGCGCAAATAGCTGGAAACCTTTTTGCTCTTTTCTGCTGCTTCTGTACCGCTCCCAATTTATTCTAACATAGCAGAGCTATCTAATATTTTTGACTTTTGTGAGGTCCGTGGTATGAGAAGTCTATAAGGTAAATAGATTTGTTGGTCCAGGTCTTCCTCTATTTCTTTACAGGATATGTTGGGAAGTCCCTTTACTACCATCCCCTTAGTTTTCTTTTCCTTGATCGGGTACGTATGATAGTTGCAGCCCACTGCTTCCACTTCCCTAGTTATTGTGGCATAGTCGGCAGTGATTTTTCGTTTCACTTTGAATGAAGGATTTTAGGGTTGCAACAAAGCCTGAGTAGTCTTCCAGTTGGTCAGTGATAACTACTTGTGGCATTCTCTTTCTCTTTTCGGCGTTTGTACTATCGCCATTGGTTCTGTTGTCCATTACCGTTTTATGGCCATCCTTCTTGTCCTTTGGAATGTCATAAATTCCCTCCTGGTGACCTACCATCTCCTAATGGTCCTCACTTTCCTGGAGAGCCTCATAGTGGTTGATAAGAGGCGCCGCTGTTACATAAGCTTCTTGTCTACGTCTTTTTGGGGGTCTAAGACCCCATTTTCCTGTCATTTTCAGAGCTTATTTCCGCTCGCAGGATTTCGAGCTCCTGTCATCGAAACCGGCAGACGCGAGCCAGACATTTTCGCCTGCCTCTCTGCACCTCACTAGTTTCACTTCACTAATTTTTGTACGTCTAACAAATTCACAATTCTCCACAATCACTCTTAAGTTGTTGAGTCGAACCCGTATTTATTCAGAGAGAACGGCCCATTTGATTGCACACTATCGTACGTACTAACAGGTGGGCTCGATAACGTGAAGCAGAAAGCACACAGTGGCCAGGGGGCAGCACTGACCGGAGGAGGTAGAGTCAAGCGATCGATGCGCCAAGCCTAAACTCCAACAATCCCTCGGAGTTTGACTCTAGTCAAGTAGTTGAATTACATGAAAGAAAACATTTAGACATAATTGTGTTCAATTGCTGTTTGCGATAATTTTTTCTTCGTTCAGTAGCACAAGTCGTTACGGTTCAGTTTTCTCTCAAAAAGGCTGTCATCCACAACAGTTATTTGAGGTTCTTAGCCTCTCGTTTTTGCCCTTATCCCCGGTAAATTTGAATTTCAGTTTATGAATTATATCACAAAAGTTACTTGTCGTAATGGGCACTTTCGTCACTGCAACCCAATCGTTTATAAATTTCGAATTTATTGAATAGTCGTTGTTCAGAATGGTGTTTCATAGTCTGCTATGGGTTTCAAAGCAAAGAAGTTTAGTCATTATATCCGCTAGTTGACTCTTTGAATGCATCCAGTTGAGAACCACCTGTTCGCATTTCACAAATTCTTTCACATAATCTAGATGTACGCCCGTCATATGTCTTAGTCGATTGATCAAATGTCCTAGTTCCATTTCTCGTACTTTTTTAAACCATACTTTTCAACCATGCTATGAGCCTGCAACGCCACCTAAAAAACTACCGTTGGGAAAAATAATGACACCACATGGCATTCAAACTCTGAGATGATGACATCAGATGGCTATCATTCTCTGACCAAACCACTACATTTCATATTTTGCGCCATACGTGAGCACCAATCATAGCCTGAGCAGGTGCCTGCCATAATTTATCGTAATTTATAAAAACTTCAAAGGACGTTTGTGCACCATTTCGGCAAAAAACTACACAGCGTTCGTTTCTCAGACAGTCCTGCAGGCTCATAACATGGCGATATAGAATAAAATATCGTAGACTACTCGCGGCATTACACACGTCTTTACAGGGGGAGCTCAATATTTTCAGGACGAGTGATAAAATCTTGCACCGCTTTCGGCCATCTCTGTGCGCCATGTTCGTGCGTCTAGCGTGCTTCTGTAGTCGGATTTAGTGTTTAGTTATGGTGGATCCATTTGCTGCATTTGTGAACCTGCTACTCAGCCTCAAGAATGTTTTTAAACCGATTTTCAACCCCTTATTCATAGCTACCCTCAGAAAGGTAAGTATTCGGGAATTCAGTATGATGGGTTTTTGTAAATCGGTAACACATTTTTGCATTTGAACTTTTGGTGTTGTCTACTGTGTCTACAGAAACTTTCAAACATTTCAATCCTCAAAATTCATCCCCAACATTCAAAGGATAGTGGTAACATTTTTCATCCCTCATACTCTCTAACGAGAAATCGGTCATATGGTTGAAAGATTTTAGAAATGAAGATTTTGTCCGTTGAAGATTTAACAAAAAATTTGCCTTATGTTCATGCTCCCACAAGAATTCCAAACCGATGTCAGCCTTTCAAAATTATTAACATCAAAGCGATGGAAGGGAGGTATCAGGGAAGGTGGGATGTTAATATGATGGTCGATTACTGCTGGTCATCAAAAGGAGAACCAAGTAGTAAAACTGGAAAAAAAAGAAACTGCCTCTGCAAAGAAGTTTTGAAAGCAAGAGACTGAGATATAACAGGAAATAGTACTGAACATCGAATTGTAAGTTGCAAAAATCAATAATGTCTAAAGGATGGAAAATTTTACTACCGGTACTTGCGTTTTGGGGATGGTTTTTGAGAATCGAAATGTTTGAAAAGTTTCTGAAGACGCAGTAGACAACACCAAAAGTATACATATGCAAAATCATCATTATCCAACAAAAAAAGGATCAGTTACCTTTGCATTTTTGAAGATTAATTTTAGAACAAAAGAAACAATGTTCCAACAAAATAGGTAAAGTTCTAACTAAAATGATAAATTTTCAACGAAAAAAATTAATTTTCAACAAAAGAGTTTAGCATTCAGCCAAATAATTCGATTATAAACTATAAAGGTAATTTTAAAATCAAGAGTGTGCATTTTATATGAAAAGACTATTTCACAACCAAATACCTGAAATTCCAACCAGACGGTTAAGTTTTCGATTTGAATAGATCTATTCTCAACCATATAGTTGAATTCTGAACAAAAGAGATAAATCTTTAACCAAGAATAAAATTTTCATATTTGTGATTCAAAGAATCTGCCCGCTGCGCGGGCATATTCTCGTCGAGCGCTTCGCTCGCAAGTTTGAGGGCACGCGTCTTTTGGATCTCGCGCTCGGTTATAAATTTACATCGCGCGATGCGCTCAGCTTTGTACCTCCCTACAGTTGTATGAAAGGCTTGTGAAACTCAAAGCAAATTGTCGACTACTTTAATTTGATGAGTGTGAATTCTCTTTTGTTAAAATTCTCCGGCTTTAACGAATGCATTCTCATCGCGTGTCTCGTGCTGCGCACTCGATTAAAGTTTGTTTGAAACAAAAACTA
>WSXT02050254.1:0-12999 GCA_011762715.2 Neuroterus valhalla
AAATGAAAAACGCGTTTCGGTAATTCTGAACATTTTTGTGTAAATCTTAGCGTGGTCGTTGGCGCTCGTTTCTCTCACCTTCGGCCAACTACCGCTGGCCGGATATTATTGGATGAATATTTATTTATTTTGGGAGAAAACGCTCCTATCCGCTTGTAAATTAGAATAATGTTTTGATAATTTGACTATTTGGTAGGAACCAACTTCTTTTCTTAATAAATTATATATGTGGGATTGAGATTTAACTTTCCAGCAGATGATTTGTTTTTTAGAACTTGAATCTTCATGGTAGAAATTTATTTTGTTCGGAAGTTTGATTGAAAAATTGAATATTTGGCCTAACTTTCATGCATGGGTTTGGAGATTCGTCTTTTTTGTCAAACATCAATATTTTTGTTAAACATTAATTTTTTGTTCAAAATCAACTCCTTGGGTAGAAATTCATCTTTCTTGGCAGGAAAAGTAAATACTTGGTTAAAAGTTGAGGTGATTTTCAGAAAAATTCATTCCTCTTAAGATTTACATCTTTAGATGAGAATTCAACCTTTTGTTGGAAAATCATTCCTTTAGGTTGAAAATTCAGCTATTTGGTTTGAAGTCCATCTATTTGGTTCAAAGATTGGCAATTTTTCCCCAAAATCCAACTACTTTGTTAGAGTTCTCTTTTCCAGTCAGTCATTGACCTGTTTTGTTGCAAATAATCATTTTTTGGTAGAAAATCAATTCTCTTGGTTGGAATTTCAACTATTTGATCAAAAAAGTCAAGAGTTTTTGTAAAAATCTATCTATTACTTCAAGAGTTCACTTATTCTTTTGCAAATTAAACTGTTCATGTAACTATAAGTCAGCTGTTCTCAAAGAAAGAATAACTGTTTTGTTAAAAATTTGTGCTTCTAGATTTTATAATTCTAAAGGTTAGATTTGGAAATCGTAACGGGAGTAGTATGATAAAAAAAAATATTTTGCCTTGCCTTTAGATTTCTTAGCAGCTGAAGTATGAGTATTTCTGCGTTCAACTAGAAGCTATAAAAGTTACATTGTAGAGCTGAAAAACTATTATATGATCCTGGTAAAGCTTCACACTTTCTGTGCGACTTTCAAAAACAACTATACATCGTCGATGATTTTTTTATGTCCCTAGTAACAATCGAGTATTCCAGAGGCGAAAGCCAAAACTCATTTTCAAATCTGTAGTGAGTTTTTTACATTTCGACTAAGAAACATATTTTACTTAACATGGTAGGATTTTATAGGATTATTTGGAGTAACTCTAGATACAATTTTTTCAATGGTATGGTAATTCGAGTAACGGTATCTTTTTTTCAGTTCAAGATGTGAATAAAGCAGACAGTACTGATCAAGGTGCAGCAATTCCATTGGGACTAAGAGAACTTTCAGAATCAATTGTGACGTTTCAACTGTTTATCGATAGTCACCTTCAGAAGAAATATTACAAAATAGACAGTGGATAGCCTCTGTGAAATGAGTGAGATGTATTTAGCTGTATAGAGTTGTAAGGTCAAAAAACAAAAGATCTGAGAAGTACGTTGATAAAAACTTTACAAAGAAGAGTATATCAAGATTGACGAATTGGATGAAATGAAATCGCATCCAAAATATAGATGACGAAATAACGTTAACAGAAGAGATTTGAAAATGACTACCTGATGAACGTTGTCAAGTAAGAAATTGGTTCCAAAATATCAATGACTGATCTAACTCCGTCTGCTGGACGGATTTAGTAGGAAAATTCAAAATTGTTTGGGGCATAGACAAACATGCACAAATCACGCCGTCCAGCAGGCGGGATGTTGAATGTAAAACACACAAGTCAAAAATATTCCGAAGGTTGATTCACCAATTGATAGAAGAGAAAAAAATAGATAACACGGCACGGATAAAATAGTGCATGAGAAACTTAGATGTTAACATTGCGGCCCAATATTAAGGGAGTTGAACATATTGCTCTTAATTAAAGAAGTTGAACATATTGCACCTAATTGAAGAAGTTAAACATATTGTACTTAATACCATGTATAGTAGGAAAGAAACAACATATTTCATTTAATAGCGTAAATGAGACTGTCATGAGTGATGCTCATTTTATTCATTTCAGGTATCAAACTAATATTATTTGCATCCTTTACAATTAATAACATTCTCATGAAGATATACGTTTGTAATAATAATTTTGTGTAGCAAGAATAGTCACGTTAACAAAATCGCAGGGCTGCTGTCCCAATGAAGAACCTAGAAAGTGACTTTTTCCATAGTGACTATTCTCAGGCATATCTGCGTGAGAAAATAACCTCTATGGCAAAAGTCACTTACTAGGTTTTTCTTTTGTACAGCAGAGGGATGTTTTTAGTCAGCTTCATGTTCTGCAGGGGCATTGTTAAGCTTGTTTTTATTGCAACCTCTCTTTCGTTCTTTGATGCTCAGATATATACATCGCTTTGTCCCGCCAATATAACATTCATTGCAGTCTAAGCATGTAATTTCCTAGACTATGTTAGTTATTTTTTTCCTGTGGGAACAGTATATTTTTGATTGTTGGAGTAGTTGAGAGAATCTTTGACAAGTTATTTTATTGGTTGTTTATTCTTCTATTGCTTTTTGCGCATAGTTTATATTAGTATACCTCAGCTCATAAAAATATCACAGAAGTAGTTCCTTCGTATAAAATGCATAATTCTTCTATGCTCACACTTAGATTGTTCGTATGTAATTGTGTTAACAAGTTTATTTTGATTATCTTCAACTCTTGATGAATTTCATCGATACTCTTGTATCGATACGATAATTCCCAATAATTCTCAAGAATGCATTCTGCACAATTTGAAAGTTTCTTAAAATTTGTTTGTGAAGTATAACTCCACACAGGGCAAGCATATGTCAATGCAGACCTTATTGTCATTATATAAATCAATTTTTTATTATCAATACTAAGTTTTTATCTCTTGTTTATTAACGGATGTAGTTTAATCAGAGATCTTATTCCCCTCTGATTTATGAGATTAATATATCTTGTAAATAGTAACCTTCTATCAAGTATCCCACCCAGAAATTTACAGCGTCTACCCAATTGATACAGCAACCACCCACTCTAATGTTTTTGTTTACGTTAGGTTTTCTCTTGGTGAATATGATCGCTCCTGTTTTTTTCCTCATTGATTTCAATTTTTCATTTATTGGAAAAGTTTAGTACTTTGTCTGCAGCAATTTGCAGCCTATTATAATAATGGTCCTCTTTCTATATGACGATGTGCACAAAGCTTTATCACCGGCAAACAATATAAACTTAGCATATCTTGTTCCTGGTACATTGTTAATGTGAAATATGGATAATTGTGATCCTATCAATGATCCTTGAGGTACTTTGGCTTCAGTTCTCTTTTTAATTATTTTCACATTTATGTGTTTCACAAACATACACTATTAGATATTTCTATAGCGATATTGCAATCAATAAAATGGAAGCAATGTGCATGTACGCATAGTAAATTTACTATACAGAATTAGTACTCTGAATTGTGGAAAAATTATAGTTCCCCGTGATGTTGCATAATCTTTGCAAATTCATCCAAATAAAATATCGGATCCCATGAAGTTGGCTCTAATATATCAGTTAGGATTCTAATATAACATGTAGATAGAACTATTCATGAAAAAGCAAGAAATGAATTCGAGATATAAAAAAAAATTCTAGTTTTTTTTTGTTTCTTCCATTTATTTGACTATCGTGTAACTAATACTAGATTCAGTTGAAACTTTCAAAAGAGGAAATAAGGTATGTATATATTATATTCTAATCAGGTAAATTACTTGATCCTTGAATCGTAACATTTGTAAATTTAATTAAAAACATTATTTTTGCAGATTCAACTACGTATGTGTTGTAAGTTGAGATTACCATTCCACGAATGCGAATTTACTGTACAAAAATATAGTAAGAATGTGCTAAAATTGCAAAAATTTTTGACAGTTTTTGTCTAATCTAATTATGAAATAATATGGAAATTTATATTGAAATAAATTATATATTAAACCATTGCGCCACACCTTATCACGATTCTCCTCAATATCCAATAGTAATGCACCGGTATGCATCTTATTATCAAAATGTTTTGCAGTATAATTAGTTATTCTTGAAATCTGATCAACTGTATTGCTTCCTCTACGAAATCCGAACTGTTCATAAATAAGAATATTTTCAAGTATTGTTTCAATCTTATTTTCAAAAATTTTCTCCTTAGGAATGATTACATTTCAGCTGTTTTCCACTCAGTCAGAAAGTGAACCAAACACAGAATTCAATTCATGTTCTCTGTAGGCATTACAAGTGGTATACCGATTAGTTGCCAAATGAGTATTCCTCCATTCTCATCTACACTTGTAGCTTTTTTTTGAGATCTTAAATACAAAACATGGCTTCTCTAAGTAACGTTCATTAGGAATTTGAATTCGCAATGCAAGAACTGATAGCCATCTAACGAACTAACCAACATGGCTGCCTATGGGATACACGTAGCATTGTTTACATGCGTGTTGCGCTCAAATGACGCAATAATAATTAATTTTGTGTCAGATTGATCAGTTAGAATTACATGAGAAGTTCATTAGGTTAATATGAAATCTTAAAAATTGAATTCTCCTGGAACCGTAGGAAGGGAAACGATACTCGCAAAGGCAATGTGTGCTGTGTTGTCAATTGTGACTCGAAAGCAAATACCAACACCAATTTGAGTTTCCATAAAGTACCAAAATTTGGCAGTGGTGCTGTTACAGTGAAAAATCTTGTTGGAGAAAGCATTGTTATTGATAAACGTTCCGAATGGTTAAAACGGCTCAAGATTCAAGATACTGAATAACAAATACTAGTTTGCTCTCTGCATTTCAGCATTGATGATTATGTATTTCCTGGTTTGTTTTTTATAAAGTTATTACGTGATTATATTATAGAATTATCATCATGATCATTAAATAAAATTCATGGTTAATCCTATTTACCCATTTGTAAGTCTTTCCACACACGATTATAAAACCAGAATTGATCGCTCTTTCATCTTCGACCATGTTTCTGGAAGACGGCGTTGCAACAGCATACTCATACAATGTTTTAGAGGGATTTTCAACATTTTTATCGCATATAAATTATATTTCTCTTGAATAAGCGTGTTAAGACTTATGCTAATCATATGCATACCGATTCCCATTGGCGGCCATGTTTGTTCTGATACAGCAGCGCCTCTTTGCCGACGGTGGATGTTTTCTTCGGCAATACAACTTCTTTGAGGTGTGGTATCTAATCACCATCTTTGGTTTATTGATATTCCTCATGTTCTCAATTATTTTCAGTAAAAATGAAGTTTGGCTGAAAAATAATATATTTTGGTTGAGAATTCATCTCGGTATGAAAATCCATCTATAAAGATTAAAAATTCGACAATTTTATTAGAAATCAAACAAATTTATTTTGTTTGGTAGAAATTTGACCTTTTTCCATGAAGAAAGCAGGTTGGTCTGTAGTTGGAAATTCATTTTTTAAGATGAAAAATCCAACAATTTTAATATTAAAGAAACAAATATATCTTTTTAGGTAGAAATTTTATCTTTTTCAGTAAAAATGAAGTTTGGTTGAAAATTTAAGTATTTTGATCAAATTCAGCTCGTTCCGAACTTGGGCATTACGCTGGAATTTTTAACAATTTTTCTTTCCCCATAAAAGTAGGGGCTGATTTATGTTCCTTTTCAAGAGTATATTTTTTCTCCACTTTTTCTCCAAAAGGACCCTTACGTGTTTATTGTTTTCCGACATACGCGTCTATTTTTCCAATATTTGAAAAATGCGTCTTTCTGAATTTCTTTTGTGATGAAGTGTAAATTTCAATATAGAAGAATCTCCAGTCGGGGGACCTGCAAGATTATACGAAGATAGAGTTGAAATTGTGAAATTATATTTATTAAAATTCGTATTTCTCGCGGCTGAAAATAGAAGTTTCCTTGCAAATACATGCTTCCCTAATACGCTTAGTTTTTCCAAATTTTTCCGAAATATGATGGCTCAATATTTTTGTGTGTTGAATTGATGATCTCGGTGTGGAATGATCTCTGCCCGGCAAATCTTCAATGACGCTAAATTTTTTGTGCAAAATTCGACTAGCTCTTGTTTGAGCAGTTAAGAAGAATTTTTATCAGATTCTGCACTGGGTTGGTGCCCCACTCAGTGTTACAATAACCTATAATAATTCGTTCACAATGATAATACGTGAACGAGTTCAGCTTACCCCGAAAGGGATTTGGCCTAAATGGTATAATAATAAGAAAAACCATATCCATTACACTATGTCTCTTGGTTATAAGAAAAAGTGTTGGGTATTCTGGTGCATCGATTACTACTTGTTAATCCTAGCAATAATACATTATCTCTCTTCCACTAGCATAGTTAGTAGAGCAGTTCTGGTACATGTACCTCGCAATAAAATCGCCCATACCTATGATGCAACTTAAAAATCTTGTTGAGGTCACTTCAAGATATAATATTTTTTGGTGGAATGTTATGTTTATCATATCGTTTTTGAGGAATTCTGGTAGCTTGTGGATTATGAGGTGGAACAATCGGACGATTCAAGTTTCTGTCCTTGCTTATTGTATGTAGTCACACAAGGAGTAAATTATTTGCGTACAAGTTAGTAAAAATTTGAGCATTAATGTTAGAAATTTTAACATCCAAAAAACGAATTCTCGTATTTTGATTCGTTTTGAATAGTGAATGAGAATTTTTTTGACATAAGGGACCCTAAACTGTGGTTTCCAAAAAAACCTCATGCTCCAAACTAGCCATCACCGAGTTAGAAACAGCAGCAGATACATAAATAAATCTGCCATAAATCTGCTTATAGTATCTTCCTTGGAATGCGCCATGAGCATTAGCTGAACAAACTTTTAATAATTTAATAAAGAACTGATAAATTAGTTTTGTGTGGCATTTAATCAAGTTCCGTTGATATCTTACAACACCAAGCACATGATCATCTAGTATGTTAGTGGATAACGACTTATTATCAAGATTGAATAAATCATATCCGTCGAAGACATTAAATTTTGAAACCTTTCTCCACAAATTTCAAATATATTTTACATGTGGAGAGCTGTTGCACAAGGTTTCTTCAATAAGGTTTTGCTATAAATCTGGAAATGCAATATAATTGAGACCCCAAAGATTGCATGACTGCTCGTGACTGGCTTATGAATCTTAAAAATTCTTTTAAAATATTGAGAAAAATGGAATTGTCATTGTTTTTTATCTCCCTAACATAATGAATAGTCCATTGGATGGTATAAATGAACTTTTTTTTATAAGCGCAGCTAGCAATTGAATATCACTGCCTCTTGAGCTGTGTTAAGAACCGGAGATCATCAAAGCTTCTTGTAGCTTGTTGGGTGCAAAAGGAACTTTCAAACGCGCGAAAAGGTGTTGTATGCAGAGGCCACCCACAGCGGGAGAGTAGCTACTCGTCTCAAGTTTCATATCCTGTTCAGTTGAGAATTCCTTATATTGTTTTCTCTATCATACAAGCATAGTAGCATTAATAATGGAATTTTCTAAAATAGCTATGCTATACAGGAAAAATTGTGGTTTTAATTTAGTTTCAGCTTATTTTATCACACACTCAACATAAACTGTGGTCATCTTCACTCTCATGATCAATCTCAAATCTGGACACAGGTTTGTAAGTTTTGACATATTTTTGTTCAGCATAGTTGAGTCTACTTATGTTGCGGAAAAATTCAGTAGCAATATGGGCGCTTACTAGATGCATACACTCGAAGGAATGTTCATTTGTTTGGGAGTAATCTTTGTAACAACAACTTTCCTCACTTATAGAAAGGATATCTTTATTGTATTCACAATTAAATTATCTTTATTCTAAGAAAGTAGATTCCTAAAGTCTTATATTAGGAATTCAGCAATTGAAGCGTACTCTTCAACATAGCATTATGTGCCAAATATCATAAGTTTCATCTTAAAGCTATAAATAATTCGAGAATGTTCGAAAATGCGATTTTTTTCTGCGAAATTCATCCTTTCGGTTTCCGAATTCGACAATATAATAGATAATTCTGTTTGTTGAACTTCATTTTTCCAGTTTTTGAATTCTTCTCTTTTGGTAGAAATTTTTACACTGAGAAATTGTCTTGCGTGAGACTTTCGAGAGATAGCAGAAATAACCGCAAGCGAGATTTGAAAAAAAAAAAATCCGAAAAAAAGATTGAAAATCGGACCGAGTTTGAAGACTTGACATTTTTGAACAAATGAGTTCATTTCCTCATGCTGTGTGACATGATACATGTATTTTCCTATTTTTGCCTAAAAGGTGAACCAGCACTGTATGTGTGTATAAATTACGATATCTGATTACGTAACATTTTTGGAAAAGCAGGACAATGGTCAATTCAGGAGCAATTAACGTTAATATTGATTGCAACGAGGGAGAGAATTATGCATTTGCAGTTCCACTAAATTGAATTTACTAAAACAGGATTTATTAATTTTTTGTTCGGTAATACGAAGCTTGTAAGCAATAAGTCAAAGTGTTAGATTACCACTTAGTCAGACAAAAAGTTAATCAGAGTTATTCATTTTAATAGTTGTAAATTTTCAATGTAAAAGTTGTACTTGATAGTCATAGGGTTTAACATGCACTATAACGATTTACTGTCGTTTACTTTACGGAACTACTGAATTACGCCAACCGGTTTGCAAGCGTACAATGACATCGCAATATTGAAAGTGTGTTACATGAAATTTAGGGTCACATGTGGAACTAATGCGGGGTAAAAGTTCATATCATGAGAAGAATTTTTAAGAGTTTTTGGAATGTTTATTCAATTAGAAATAACAAAATCATATAATATAAAAATAATAAATAATAAATTATTGTACTAACAAAAAAGGGAAACATCGTATACATGCTGAGTATAAAATATTTTCTAGGCACGTGTATTAATGTTCTATCATGGATTTCCCAATTTTTGAACAGGTACGTATATCAAAGAAAAAGTCAGAAATTCAAACAATTGGTAGAAGTATTGTGAATAAACTTTTCTTCTACCAATTTTCCTAACTTTCGACTTGACCCTTGATGGTTTTGCTTGTTACACTTTTTTTATTGGGATTCAACTCCTGTAAAAAAGATGCAAGATAATCTTTCATTTAATTTCTATGTGTTTTTTAATCAACAAAAAAAACCTGCGAAGAGCAAATAATATGCTCTCTTTTCGATCTTACTATTATGAATAATCTTCTTGAACCGTCTATGGCAAATATTTTTCATATCGCTTCACGAAATTTCATTTTCCCTAGGACTATTTTGCATCAATTAGAGAATGATATTTGGTCACAAAAATGCATAAAGATTGTTGTTCAACGATAGTTATAATCAACTTGTGTTGCAAAACATATCAATCGAGGTTTTCCCAAGTTTGATTTTTCCTTAGACCCTTCAATTGGCCACAAATATTTCTGAAACATGATATACCTACGAGAATACTTTGAAAAATTTATCAGTTTAGATTTTTGTAAACAAATTATACAAACCAATGCCTTTCAATTCCAGAACATAAAAAATTGGTCAATAATCACAGTTTCCGAAAACCCTTCTGTCACAATGTCCAAATTTGAATTTTTCAAATATAATTTCCTTCATTTGCCTTGGTAGCTCAGGATATTCAAAGAAATGATATCTTCGTGAATATTAGGTAAAGCTTAAAAATTTCAATACTCATAAACAATAAGTATTCGAAAATTCGAAACTCTTTATACGTGGATCAGGAAGACAGGACGACATACGGCAAAGAATTCAATTACTTGATTTTTCAAACTATAAAAAGGAATTGATTGCATAAAATTTATCTAGAAGCATCATTATAAAAATCTTTATTAATACATTCTTTTTATTATTTTAGACCATCTTATACCTGATTGTAAGCTATTTATGATGGGAACCTGTTTTCACGTGAGAATTACAAAATTTATATCCGATTTGATTCATTGTACCAAATATTATCAAAGATATATGTTTTTTGAAGAATTTTTGTGGACATTTTGTGATTGAGGGAAATTGAAGATTGAAAAATCCTCGAATTAAATATTTTTCTACGAGAATTCTCAAAAACAGTGATTCCAAATAATTAATATTCTTGTGGTACGCAGTAATTCATACAACAGTTGAAATATTTTCAGTGTGAGGAACAATTTTTTTTCACATGAAAGGGGCGCAATGCTTCAAAATCTATAAGATTCTTTAAAATTGATTTAAATTTAATAAAAACACTTAAATGTGCTGGAATCTTCTGAAAACGTTTCAAAATTTTCCAATTTTTTCAACCTTTGGTAATCTAAAGAAATACGTTATAATCTTATGGAACTTTTGAATTTGTTTAAATTCTGATAAATTCCTGAAATACTGAAAAATTCTTCGAAAAAGGTCCCTTGGAATTTTATGATGATCATATAAATTCCTTGAAATCTATTCAATCATCCGGAATCTTGGGATCTTTGGCAATTTCTTAGAAATTTCCAAACTTCCGAAAGTTGTCTGTAATCCTACGAAATTGCTTGGAATTTTATGAAATGCTTTGGAATTTCTCGTAATACCCATATTGGTTGAAACTTTTTGGAATATCGAAAAATCTTTCGAATCCCCTTCAAAGATTGTGACATGCTCAGAATCCTCTGAGACATTTTTTTTAGAATCGAAGAAAATCCCCTTTATTGTTACGAATCCTTAGAAACTGATAGCAATTTTTTAGGCCGTAAAACAACCAAACAAGTTTCTGCAATATTTTTAAGATGAACGCACATCTTTAGAAAATGGAATTTCATATCTCAAATAACATTATCCACGATTAAAACAAAAAAGGTGCACTTTATCGTAAATAGGTCTGTTCGAGATGAAAAATTTTATTGTTAAACATTATTTTTTGACGGGAAATTGGATTTTTCAAAAACCAATCTTAGATTAATCCTACGGAATCAAATGTCCCATGAAACGGATACCTTCTCAGTTCAAATGCGCATGTGTAACAATAGTTACCGTAGCGATAAATTTTGGAAAATTTTTAGTAGCTATAGTGTTATTTTTAATAAATCTGTTTATATAATATGTACTCATGGAATATACAATCCATTACTATCAAGTAACAAATTTCAATAACTAAGTACATTGAGAAGTATAATCCAAGGATACTCAACATAAAATAGCAAAGAAAATTTTGTAAAAGTTTTGAAGAAGGGGGAAGGCACCTGAAAATGTAATACTCAGAGGAGTATTTTTGTCGAAACCGGCACTGCATACATATATCTAGCATTTCTGGCAACCGTAATAATCTTTCGCTCACCTGCAGGTCACCATTTTTGTATGCTTAATCATAAGCTTCTCTCGCGCGGTTTTAAAAGACGAAAATAATATTGATATATATAGTTGGGGAGCATAGATGTTCCATATGAGTATCGTTTTTGTTGCACACAATCAACTTTGGCCAATAGGAAGTACAGAGGTAAAACCGTGTAGCATTATTTTGACATGCCGACAAGGAGCGAGGTAATCTACTTTTCGTGAGCGCAAGTGTTCGCATGGTTGAATGGTTAATGAATTGTACTGGGTTCACTAACGTTTAGATGCTGGTGGTCCCCTTCTGAGATCTCTATCGTACCTCTGCTCATAAGGTATGCGTCTCGTAAAAATTGATAATTTAATATGAGGAGATAAGGAAGAAATGAGAAAAGTGCATTGTACAGTACCGTCTATACCAGTGTAATGAATCCTACAAAACCATCGATTGCCTTCCCGAATAGTTAGCTGGGTTGCGCAGTTTTTTTTCGAAGGAAAAATATAGGTAGAGTACCTAAAAAATGTTACTCTTTTATTATCTATAATTATATCGTAAATAAATACAATAAATATTGTTATTTATACTGTTTCCAGAGTTTATATACGTTATTGAAAATGTACACATCTGGAGTGTTAAGACATGTTTAAATGTAAGAAGGTTTGGATGGTAATTATATACCTTAGAACATCTTTTATTTTATATATATACCGGGTGTCTAAAAAGTCCTGGGACGGTTGGATATTTCCTCAGGTAAAATATTTCTCAAAAAAGTGAAGGTCATTCCTGAAGTGAATTCCAACGAGTGATTCCATGGTGACCTTCATTTCGACCTTGAAGTTGACCCTCATGGGTTTTTGAAGGTCAATTTTTTTCAAAGGAAAACCCCCTTTTTTACATCTGCAATCGATAGAGCGAAAAATTCTGCGTTCAGATACGTACACAAGTCATAGATCAAATTATAACTTTCAAGGTCAGTTAGAGCACCCCGAAACGTGAAAGGCAAGGAAACTCAGTCTAATCAAGCACCCCGAAAAGTGAGAGGCAAGGAGACTCACGTTATCAAGCACCCCAAAGGGAATAGAATTTACTACGACCACGTCGCTGTTCCTGGATAATGCTGAACATAAACGTAAGCTGCTTGGAAAAAACCTTGAAGAAACCTTGAAGATCATCATCAAGATCAATGCAGAGCTCACCAATGAATTCCTCGTTGAAATGAATGTCAGGAATTGCACTGATCTCTTGGAAAACTTTTTAAATTTTGAATAACCTCTAACTGACATTGAACGTTACAATCGACTTAGGTACGTATCTGAACGTGGAATTTTCCGCTCTATCGATTGCAGATGTAGAAAAAGGGGATTGCCATTTTAAAAAACGAAGTTGATCTTCGAAAAGCGATGAAGGTCGAGTTCAAGGTCAAAATGAAGGTCACCATTGAATTCCTTGTTGAAATTTACTTCAGGTATGACCTTTACTTTTTTGGAAAATATTTTACCTGAGGAAATATCCAATCGTCCTGGAACTTTTTAGATACCCTGTATGATTTCGGAATGTGGAATATTAACTAGCAATTCATGACAACAAACTTTTATGATATAT